>CM021769.1:62109108-62194808 GCA_011076525.1 Nettapus auritus
TTGCAAACCAGAGTTTGATAATGACCATTTCTGATTTTGCAAGAAATGCTGCATGGTGTTTTGTCATCTTTTTCAAGGCCTGTAGGCTATTTTTCTTCTTACAAAGTCTAGTGCATTAACACTGTGCTTGTGTCTTTAAAAGAAACAACTTTTAATGCAACAAAAGCTCTGGTTGCTTTGACTACATATTAGCAGACTACTGAAAATCAAGTGGTTATATTACCTACCAAGTTTGTTTAAGAGGAGTAAATATAATAGTTCTAAGTAGCATTACTTTCCTCAAGTATTTATGAGCACTGATAAGTGACATTTGAGCCCACTTTTACTGGCATATCACTTCCAGGTTTTGCTTCTTTGCTATGCACATAAAATGGAAGAGATAGGTTGGCTGCATGCTTTCTGGTTTGGAAAACATTCAGTATATACACCAGAGATTTAATTTTAGGTGTGCTATGTATATTTCAAATAAACCATTATGAATTCTCTCATTGTTACAGGAAACAGTATTAATTATCTAATAGCTCAGACTAATATTTAGAACAATTGCCTTACACAGCAACGGGCTAGCAATTTTTGGTAAGCCCACTAGCAAATTTCACATTCTGTGCTGTCCCCAACAGTAGCTCATGCTCAGCTACACTGATGAAAAGGCAAGAAAACTCGTAACCAGATTGTTTTGGGTTACGCAACAGACAAAGCAATTAATTAAGCATTAAACCAAAGGCATCCATACTCTACTTATGGTACCTAGCAATAATACAAAAAATTGTATAATTAATTATTCCACATTTGAGAACATCCACCTAACACAGAAGTATGTTTGTTACATCATGGAAAGAATGGCCCAAATTTGGGAACTGAAGTAGAGACTTGACAGTGCATTCTTTGCACCCATCTCCAGCAGCTGATAATAATTTGGCTGAGTCTGCTTCTGATAAACAAAGCTGTGATGTTCTACTGGAAATGCACTTACAGCAGTATTAGCAATGCTATTTTCAATGACTGGGGTTCAGCTCACTTGATGCTGGCTTCATGTTAACCTCTTTCCTCAGTGCTGTTCATCTAGTTCCAAAGAGTGATAATCACATGTCAAATGCTGAGAGTGTCTGAAACCCAGGCTCAGATCCCAGTTTTAAGAAGTGGCTCCTTATCCCTTATGTCAGACCAAACTCAATCACCAACACTGTTCCCCCACACTCCAAAATTCCAAAATATAGGTATAACAACTTGAATTAGCCCCTAGTTTCAGATCACTTCGAAAAATAAAACTTTTCCCCTTTTATCTTTAATAACATTATAGTACCTGGAAATATTCTAGACACCTCTAGGGAACAAGTTAACACCAATCTCTGCTTCTCAAAAATTTATCATCTAAATTTAGTTACGATCAGACAAGTAAAGGTCAGAGACATCAACCTGGGAGTGAGACAAGCATAAAGGGAGATTTTGGTGAACAGATAATGCAACTGCTCAGATTAAGGTAAAGGAGGCTGGAAGATTTCATTTACTACAATTTGGAGGTGCAGGTTTATGGGACCCAGTTCCACAGCCTGCTTACCTGCATTTCTTCCCATCTCCAAGTATGAGCTTTCTTACACTCTGCTCTGTCACCCCCCTTTTCTTTCTCTCATCATCTGTCCAACAGACAAACGAGCACTAAGCTGATTATTACATGTGCTATTTCGATCTCTGTTTTACATTGGCATCCACTCCTTGCTGTGTTTGGCACTAAATACCAGCCAGGGCTTGCTTTGCCCCTGTGCCTCTACATTTTGATTTCTATAGCCTTCATAATCTTTTCATCCAGACTTGGTGAGAAGAGAATATATACAAAGGTTAACCTAAAATCTAACTTCAACTACAGACCAGTCATAGCAGTAACACATTTACTTGTAATTTCAAGCGTCACTGAAGGCCTTACCACACTTTCATGTGACTCAGAGTGACAATGAAAATCAATAGAAAACAATGGACTGGAATCCTAAAATAAACTGAATGATCCTTGTCTGCTTTGGTTGCACATACTTATTTTCCAAACAGTTACCAAGTTCTCTTGAGATACCATCAAACAAGGAATGCTATCCTTATTGAAAGTACTACATTAATTTAATGTGAAAGAAAGAAAAAATGCATGCTTCACTGTGAAATTGCGATGTCTGAGAGGTCTTCACCTCTCTGGTCTAGGAAAAGAAAAAGAGGAGACTTTGCACAGAACTGTGTTTTCAGGAAATATTTGAAAAATCATAATGTAACATGTAGTTTACCTAGGACAGGAAAGAAATATTTTTAAATATACAGGAAATAAATATTTTTAAACTGATGCCTTTCTGACTACAGCTAAAACATCTGTGGTACTCCACAGTAAGTTGCTAAGTTATACGTGACCTTATGGACAGCAGCACTTGGTTTTGATGGCAAAAATCGAAAATCTGCTAACATGATATAAGTCTGTGAAATGTATTCTTTGAATTAGAAAAACATTCAGTATCATAGGGAATAGCTATGTTTGTTTTTTATTCCGAGGCTGAGAAATTTGTCATGAATATCAGTATTTGATCAGGTGTGTGATTTTAACAACTGAAATAATAAATGATAAAAAAGTGTTTTCTATATAGAGATTTGTGTCACTACGGAGACAAAGTCTTAGGAGAATAATTCTGCAGGAAAAAGAGGATACAAATCTTACATATTTTAGGTTTAAAAACAATTGTCTGTTTTTGCTGCAGTGTCTGTAGCAACTCAGTAATACTTAGAGTAGTATGACCTTCAGCCTGTCTTGACACTGTTAAAGTACACAAAATACATAACAGTGGTCAATGACATGATTTTACATACCATAACTAACTCCTCAATTTGTTCCTGGCTTTGGTTCATTATCGCTTGATGGTATATTTTCCAGGTTTTCAGGCATTGCTACACAGTCACACCAGAGAAGGAGACTGACTGCAAATGTTCCTTTGAGTAAGGAGCCTGAAGTGGAAGAAGCCAAGATAATTTTGACTTTTTTTTTTTTTTTTTTTTTTTTGGCTAGAAGACAGTACTAAAGAAGAAGGAAACAATTTACGTTGAACAAAGTAAGGAAAGCAGAAAATACTTTTTAACTTAATTTCATTTAATTTAAAAGCAGTTACAAAGACTACAAAGAGCTACAAAGACTAATCCAGGGTACACCAGCAGCAAGATGGATATTCTAAATACAAACATTAAAAAAACTGAAAATATAAAAGGGGTATCATAAGGAATAACATCTTACAGGCATATCAGTAAAACAGGCTGTCCAACTTCATCCGTATTCAATGATAATTGTGTTGCTAACCCTCCACCATTTTTCTTCAAAATTCCAGTTCTAAATCATTTGCGTGTATAAGATACTACAAAGATTTGAATGCTTTATACTAAATAAGTATTTTTGATACAGAAAATAAGTTAGTATACGCATTTCCTTCAGTTAAAATGTTTGCAAGTGATAATTTGAGCACAGCAGAAATAATAACCCAAGTTTTAACCATTGTAGTGGCACAAAAACATGCTAACATAAGAAGACAAACCTATAAATATTTAAACATGAGAGCGATTGTTTGTACTATCACCTACTATATTAAACTTAATTCATATACTTATCCACAAATTTATGAGTTATCATTTTGAACTTACTAGAGATATTGAATGTGAATATAATTTTGAACTCACTAGCACTACTAGCATTTCCTGCTCATATATGTGCAAAAATTGAAGAGAATCTTGGATTAGATGGTGCGAACTGAAATTGGACACAGTGTAATTTCACGCTGGATGTTGATAACAAGCAGTATTTTATAGAAGCAGCGAACAATCAGATCAGACCAGCATGAAAAGAATAAACAGGACAATATTTTAGCTACGTGTGACTAGTGATCTGGAATTTTAATTCAGCTGCCAACAGTGCATCTCCTGGTTTGTAGGGTCTGCATAGAGATCAAGGTATGAACAACAACAACATCAAAATGTTAGCCTTCTTTTCAGTTTTTACCTTCTGTTCCGATTTTAGATTTCGAGAACTTTCTAGGAGTAGCAAATGTAGTCCACATATGAAACCAAGTATCTCAGTTTAGAAAAGGCTTCATCTTCTCAAGGATGACTCAGGGGAGCATTATGCCACTCTCGACGCATTAAATGTTGTGTTTATTTTATAGTTGTCTGCTAAACCAGAAATGACATCAGTGTTCAGTCCCTTCAACTCTGCATAGGCAGTATTGCCACATGTGATGAAGGAGAAACTTCCCTAAATATCAGTGCTAAGAAAGGAATCTTTCTAACCCTTCCAACAGTATCCGAGTTTAATTACTGGAGCATGACTGTGGATGAAGATGGTAGACACAGTCCATTACACTTAACTGATTTGCTCTTACAGACAATCTTAAAGGGTGGAGGACTAAAAATAAAGAACTGAAGAGTCCCTCTGGGTGAAAAGTCCTATCAGCTTAAACTGAAAAGGTTTACTGCAGAATAATAAGAGGAAAAATCAGTCTTCAGAGGCTTTTTACTATGCAAAAAAAAAAAAAAAAAAAAAAATCACAAAAACAATTCTTATCAGCATTCTTCATATTAGTAATCCATCCCTTGAAGAGTCTAGCTGGAAGAGTAAGTAAAGACAGGAAACGACAGCGAACTTGGAGCATCCCTATTTGACAGAAATAGGGATTAAGAAAAAGTTGCTGAATGTGAAAAAAAGACAAATTTTCTAAACGAGAATGTGAATGCTAATACTGCCCCTGGCTTGCACAGTAGCCAAAATCTGGCAAGGAACTAATATAATGCAGACAAAAAATCAGAAAATAGGTGCAACAGTGATACTTAGCATGAACTTCAGCATAAATGGGGAACTGGTGGATTCATTTCAGTTTTCTGACTCCCCAAAGCAACCACAGGATAATCATGAACAGACAAAGTATTTGGATGATCACAAATATGAAAAATGAGAAATGTGGTGCAGCCACTTAGGCATACTCCAATAATATTACAGGATGAAAAAGCAAAATTACAGTATTTGGACAAGATCACAACATTTTTGTTATGTCTGCAGTTCACAAAGTATCAGATACAAATAATGTGTGTGGGATGTGATACAAAATTTTGAACATTTGTTCCTGGGTCTGCTAGCTGTTTGTATGTTATTACATAACCTGTGACCCACACATGTGGCACACTACATATTATTTAGTATACTAATTCTAAAGTTCCATAAAAAGCAAATACTTAAATAGAAAATACTTATGTGTAAGGAGAAATTGCTAACATAGTATGTCTGTAACAGCTCTTCAAAACTTAAACTCAGTTCATCCCATCACCTCCAAAATGCACATTATGTTATTCACAACACAGAAAGGCAAGAAATCTTCTCCCCTTATGTAAAGCCCCTGATGATATTCTCTCTTTTCTATAAGGAAACTTATTATATACAGTATGGAAATAGTGATACGACACAACAGAGGAAGCACATGTTTACCTCATCCCCAACTCCTGGATGGATTTCTTTTCCTAGAAATTTTTCACAATATGAAGATGGATCCCCTTCCACATATGACTTTTACCAAGCAAATTCTCTACTCTATTTATCTACTTCTGTTGTCACAACTCAAACAGGCTGACAAACCGCGTGGCTTATGCTACTCTGACTTACCTGTATTTTCTTTAAGTCTCTGTTTGAATCTTTAGTTTGCACAGAAGAGACAATCAGGGACACTAAAAACTCTGTTTTCACAGCAAGAGCCTATGTCTACCATTCCTTTGTATATTCCTTACATAAACAACACAAGTATCATATATCTTGTTTTAGCTTTTATTTGGATATTTTTAAGTTAAGTTGCTCAAGTCCATTTTCCATCAAATACAGACACTAAAAATTGAGATCAACATTTAAGGCAACATTAGCATTCATTCCAAGCTCAATATGAAAACCTTATCATCTAAGCACCGCAGCATCTAAGAATTGTCACAGGTCTCCTACCTCCATCACACATTCCCTTTCCATTGTAACTCTGCTATCTCACACTACACTCAGGAATTCAATTTAGATCTACATTCTCATGAGAGATCTTGTCATTTCTTATATTTCTTATGAACTAGATCACATGCATAAGATGAGATAAATGAGCAAGATATGTTTAAGGGAGAAAGAATGTGGCTGTTCTACGTTTTGATACCATATAGGATTTTTTCGTTTTTTGTTATATTTAACATAATTATTCAACAACTTAGTATGAACATTACGTATTTAGCCTTTTAGTAAAGGCCATACATTGAGTCTTGTTAGAATGGTAACTTTGCTTTAAACTCTGATTTCTTTAGTGTTACTGTCAAGAAGTATTTGAGTTAAGGATGATCACGTGCAACTTTTATGTAAGGGTATGTACACGGATACAAAAGACCACACTATTCTTAATACAGAGTAAGTAAGGATTTGTCTTGTGTCTGTGGAAATATTTCAACATGTGGGTCTTGCTTATTTCCTTTTTACAGTAAAAGTAAGGGTTTTACTAAAGAAGTATATTTATTACAAGATGGTTAGCATACATATATCACATAACATACAAGAGTTAAAATGAACTAGTTACAAAATAAGAGGTGGTACGTAAATTTTTATATAACCTAAGAGTGGGATCAGTATTTTACAAAGTACATATAAAAGTACTTCATATACAAAGTAACATACAAATGTGCAAACACCATTGTCACAGGTGGAAATTTGTCAATTGAAAAATGCTAGAAAAATCCTTCATTTTCTTGTTTTGAAATTGCAAATGCATTAAAAACAGCTGCATTTCCTATTGTGTATGTGAAGTGAGAAATTTATATTCATTTCTGACAAAATACATCAGTTATAAAAAAAAACACAACAATTTAATAACCGAAAAATCTTATTAAGTATAGTCAGTTTGGTTAGGCTGACATTAAATTATAAGCAGAATGTCTGGAAAAATGAGAAAATACTGAATCATATATACAAACCTTTTGTAATATTAGTGTGCTATTCAACATATTAACATTTCAAAATAAAAACAATGGCTTAATTACGTACAGATTCTACTCTATATCATCACTATTTGTAGACTGTAAAATTTCTAATAATTTGGGGTTATTAAAAACATTTCTCCAAGATTTTAAGCTGAACAAACAGAATTTTATCAAATGTAAAAATCTATAAAGTCTTACAATTTATGTGCAAAAAATGTTTTAAAAGTATCAAATAACAACACATCAAACCCGATTATGTACATATTTAATATCTGTAAATGTTGTTAACTAGCTAGTATTGTTCTGCTATAAATAACTTACCTCTGTCATTCAAAATGTGAGTATTTTAAAGATTTCAGTGCAAGTGCTCGCTTCACTGTTTAGTGCATCATCATGTTTGTTACTTTTTAATTTTACAGTGAGCAGAACAGTGTATAAATTAACATATACAACTCACACTTAAGAGATCTTCCTTCTACTGAATTCCTAGTTCGTTGTTTTCTGTTTCTCCTGGACAGAGTCAGCCAGTTTGCTCTCATTTATTCCATCATAATAGCAAACAGAATCTAAAAAAGAAAGTGCTATGATCTTCAAATAATCCCTAGAACTTGAAATACCGTAACAACACTGCTGAAGCTCTCTGTAGAGCACAAGATTAGAGACTGGCCTGCATGCTGAGAAGATGCTTGAAAATCTGTTATCAGGCAATTTCACTTTTTGGTCTTAAAAAAATATAAACTGTCTAAACATTGGCAATCTGATATATATGTCACTGGACTTAAAAGCTTTGTTTGATTATTTATTTTTAGGAATTGTAGACATATTCCCTCATTAATGACTAGCTTGGAAATAAGAACTTTTTGTTTAAATATATAAATAAGGTGAAAACAGACTTTCTGCTGGAGGGAACAGAAACTTTCTGCAATCTACTTTGGACAGGTTTCCTATCAGAGTAACTCTGAAATGAGAAAACTGGGATTAGAAAATAGTGCAAATATGGCTCACGTTTATAGCTAGGAATTATACTGAAGAAAGTGGAAATTAAGGATACATGGATTATTATTTTTCAAAGTCCTCCCTGCAGAGAAAAAAAAAAAAAAAGAGCAGTAACAGCAGTTATCATTATTGAACAGAATAGGAACTTCAGCATATTAAGAATGTTTATGGCTGAAATGTAAGAAAGGCTCATTGTCTGTCAACAACACTTCAGAACATATCTTCTTACAAAAAGAGGTGCTTTAACCATGTCTTGATTATGGAATGTTATTCATTTCTAAGCATCCGAAATGCAGCTCTGGATCCTATCCATCCATTGTTGAGCACTCTGTGCATCCTGGGCACAAAAATTATACACACGTTTGTTTGTCTTCAACTGCAAAGGAAAAACAAGTACATGAAAAGTCAAAATGCAGAATCACAGAATCGTCTAGGTTGGAAGAGACCTCCAAGATCACTGAGTCCAACCTCTGACCTAACACTAACAAGTCCTCCACTAAACCAGATCCCTAAGCTCTACATCTAAACGTCTTTTAAAGACCTCCAGGGACGGTGACTCAACCACTTCCCTGGGCAGCCCATTCCAGTGACTAACAACCCTTTCAGTAAAGAAGTTCTTCCTAAGATCCAATCTAAACCTCCCCTGGCACAACTTTACACCATTCCCCCTCATCCTGTCACCAGGCATGTGGGAGAACAGACCAACCCCACCTTGCTACAGCCTCCTTTCAGGTACCTGTAGAGTGCGATAAGGTTGGCCCTGAGCCTCCTCTTCTCCAGGCTAAATAGTCCCAGCTCCCTGAGCTGCTCCTCATAAGACTTGTTCTCCGGACCCTTCACCAGCCTCGTTGCCCTTCTCTGGACTCACTCAAGTACCTCCATGTCCTTCTTGTAGTGAGGGGCCCAAAACTGAACACAGTACTTGAGGTGCGGCCTCACCAGAGCTGAGTTCAATCACTTCCCTGGACCTGCTGGCCACGCTGTTTCTTATGCAAGCCAGGATGCTGCTGGCCTTCTTGGCCACCTGAGCACACTGCTGGCTCATATTCTGCGGACTATCAACCAATACTCCCAGGTCCTTCTCTGACAGGCAGCTTTCTAACCACACATCTCCCAGCCTGTAGCTCTGTTGTGCCCCAGGTGCGGGACCTGGCACTTGTCCTTGTTGAACCTCATACAGTTGGCCTCAGTCCATTGGTCCAGCCTATCCAGATCTTCCTGCAGAGCCTTCCTACCCTCGAGCAGATCGACACACGCACCTAACTTGGTGTCGTCTGCAAGCTTACTGAGGGTGCACTCGATCCCCTCATCCAGATCATGAACAGAAAAATAAACTTGCAAATTTTACTTTAAACTGTAATAACCTAAAAAATGGGTCTGAATGTACCACTTTTTTATTTTCTGCTATTGAGAGTGAGGGTCGGTTAGTTGTTTAAAAACTTTTTGTTGTGAGTTGGCATGACAGCTCCCTCCTTGCTCACACTTTCCAGCAGAAATGAAAGTAGTAAGTTAAATGCACCAAAAAGAGTTTCAAATAAAAATCAAGACTAGTTATACTTACATCAAAAAATGCTTTTTCACTTGCATGTTTTGGGGCTCCAATAGTTGGAGAAGCAGGAATCACTGTCTCTACTTCCGCAAGGTCTATGTGTCCTTTACAGCTTGTATCTTCACCAGAGTCATAGTATCGTAACTGGATGACATGAGAAATAAAAAATAAATCCAAATATGCTATTAAATGGACCTTTTACTTTTTCTTCATTTTTCCTGGATACAGCTTGAGGGCTTGGGGGTGAAAATTGGGAGGGAAAACATTATTAAGACCTGAAGACATCAGACACGGACAATTTCTAAGATAAAACCATAGGTCTGGTATATACAAACTGGTAGGGCAATAGCCCTTAGCTGGCCAGTCCTGTATTTGAATTCTCTGGGTAATGGCAACATCTCCATCACTCACTCCTGTGCAGAAGTGAACTGAGGGAGGAGCATTTTGTCATGAAAATTTCAGAGCAGAGAAGCTTCAAATAGTCAAGCATTGCTTCTGGGCAGAGGATGCATGAAGGATGACAGCAGAACTTAGTCTTTAGGAGTCTGCATTCCTTATCAGTTTCTCTAACAGGAACCATCTTTTCCCTGTTCATTACAATGAAGCTAACCCAAGAATGTTACTCCACCAAAGAGTTAACAAAACACATATTCTCTGTATTTCAAGAATTTAAAGTGATCAGCAAAAATTTAAGTATGATTTTAGATAATTATAAACTACATAGAAAACTTACATTTTCCTATACTGCACTTAGTGGTTGAATGAAGCGTGCTTTTTTTTTTTCTTTCCCTTTCAAAGATACTTTGATATGAATGTTAACCACGCCATAAACTGAGCTTTGATATGCAAATAGTTTCAGATGATAAAATCTGTTATTTGCTTAAAAAAATATTCCATAAACCATTGCATAAAAGTAAAGCAAACCTTGACAGCAAGCTCCAACAACAATTGACCAGTATCTGCTGCGTACTACAGATTACTCTTACTTCTGCACATCTGCGATATTAGGAGGATATTTGGTTATACAAAAAATTTAGAAGTAATGTCTTTTTTTCTGTAAAATGAGTCTCTTTGCCTGTGTATCAGGAAGGATAACTATAGAATAACTGTAACAAGCACATTTGTTAGTATATTACCAAACTAATCCAGAGATCTTTAATTAGAATCTTAAAAAATGACTTCTTTATATTGCATATTTTTTTACATGTGTCAATTACAATACATTTATATACATATTTTTTTAAACAAAAAACATGCACAAGTCTCAGAGGTTATTTAAACAAACCACACTGTGTGGAACATTTGACTCAATTAAGGTTACTTCTCAGTTAACCAATGTTAATTAATGAGATCACAAATTTCCACTGCTGAATTCTGGCATATTTGGTAAATAGGGTAAAATGTTCAGTTTAACAGATGTCCTGTTTTTAGTGCTCCTTGCTGTACAATGATTTGTCAGAATATTTTTGAATAATTTTGCTATTAAATTTACCTCACTAAGACTAATCTAAAATACTCCTATATACCCCAAATTATTGTTCAATCAGGAACTTGGCATTTGAGGACTTCTGGAGAGAAAATTCTGGGGTGTAATTCTAACTCATTTTAAGTAGTTTATAAAATTCAAACTGATCTCAGAGAGATAGGTGATCCTATTCTCTAGCTTTGAAAATACTGTCATACCAATTCTGGAAAATCAATGAACATGCCAAGTGAGGTAAATGGATTTTTCTACTAAAGCAATTAAGTTTATAGTTTTCCAGAGTATATAATGTCCTTTCATTTGCAAAGAAAAATGCTCATGATAAAGTACTTCAGGAACAATGAGGATGTAAAATGCATGCTTTGTGAGCATGCGGTACCTACTACAGTTTTAACAAGAATGAAACTTACTATCATATTAGCTCTCAGCATCCCAACTGCACTCAAGAAATTATCTAACTTTTTAAACTCTCCAGTTCAGAAAATTTTTGGTTCTTTTGATAACTAAAGGCCAGATTCTGCTCAGCACTTAATTGAGTAATTGCTAGAGGTAAAAGTGCTTTAAAAATTATTGTAATTACTTCTGTAACACTATGTCCAGAAAATGTCTTGAGGCACTAATAATGATGCATGCCTTCCTATCCAGGAAGTCTTTTATGATTATATGTTAAAGAGTTATCACTGTTTAAAAAACAAACAAACAAAAAAACTCCACCTCCCCAAGCTCTGTCCCTTCAGAATATTTATCCGCCAATTTATCAGCCACACAGAACACACATAGACTTACAGTATATTCAATGTAATATACACATTGCTTCTGAAAATAATCCAAAAAAATAATCTATACAAACTCACTATACAAAATTGAAGCAAACTAGTCATAAAAAATTCATTAACTGAAAAGGTTTTACCTGGTGTTTTGTCACATCGAGCACAAACCAGCGAGGCTTCCAACCTTTCAGCAAAGCTCCTCTTTTATATAGCGTACCTTCAAAAGATCTGGAAGATACAGAAAATACAAATGACACAATTCCATAATGTGTATAGTGGTGATATATAAAGCCTAAAATGACTAAAATATATTCAAACACTTCTTTTACTGTAGTAAAACAACAGTTTTAAACTAGAGACTAGTTTAGGTATCGGTAACTGTGATACGCTGGTAAACACTAACTGTTTTAGTAATTTGGATGTGTTAAATATGCAGCTATGCTTTGCTTGGCATATAAAGAGGAAGATTGAGAAATCTGTATAAGAAAATTTATTTATTTTTCTTCCCAAAGGCAGATAACTGTACCATTCTAATACAAGGTTCATAAATACTCTCTGATTATTCAGTTTACCTATTTTCATCATTCTTTGATGTGAAATGATTGTATAGTGTAGTTGCTCTTCTATCTACTCCATTGGAGGGAGAGATGCTTGCACTCTGTTCCTCACCCAGCCCATTGTCAGGTATTTCCAACAAAGACCTCTTCTGATAGGAATGTAGATTAGCTGACATCATCCCTGAGGAGCCAGAAGGATGTCTCCGAAGCTAAGAAAGAATAAAATGAAAGAAAAAAGGTTAAATGATCTAGACAAGTTTATAACTGGGAAATGTGACTGCTTGCTGAACTAAAACGTTAGAAATGTATTACAGGAGAAAAACAAACCATAAAGTTCTTTCTAATAAATATAGCAACCCACAACTCCTTCTGGTAATCTATGCAGTTAATAATTTGCACTTGAATAGCAAAGAACTGCAGCTAGTGTATTACTAAACTAAACTTGAAATAAAGTTTTATTAATATTTTATTTTTACACACCTTTCTAGTTGTTAGCCCTGATTAATCAGAACCTAGTGTATATTCACTGCAGTCATTCATACTACACTGTGGAAGAGGAGTCTTAAGAGGACAGACAGATATATAACATTAACGTAAGTGCACTCTTTAAGAGAGCATTTCATCAAATTTAATTCTGGCATAATTGCGCTATTTCAGACTTCAGCTTTGCACACATTCGTGGACGTTCTGACAGTGATTTTTCAGCTTTAATTTTACTAGTACTTTGATGATAGGTGCAAGCACCTTGGTAAGTTACTTAGGTACTTGTCAAGGATTTGCTAAAACAAACATGCAGGTATTTGAACAGCAACAGAACTTGGATTTTTTTGTGAGGAGGTAAAATCCTTAACCATCTTTATTTTATTAAATGTTCAGAAGATCCACAAGATCTTTTTATGGCTTGAAGAACAGTTTACTATTTGCTAAATGTGAAATGTGTGTAGCAACACACAGAACACACAGAACACAAAATCATTGTTCACTGTGACAGGCCAAACGTTTAAAGTGACAAATGGATTGGGGGGGGTTACATATCACCTTGCTCAGTAATATTTTTTTGTCACTCTGATCTTTGTAGAAATTGAGCTGTCTTGTATTTTGAGATTTTCTCAATATTATACAAATAAAACTTGGTATAATGTCTAAGTTATGAGTTATCATGAGGTAAAAACAAACAAACAAACAAACAAAAAAAACCCTTAATAACCAGGACAATAACACGTCAGTGCTGCCTCCAAAAAGAAGAGTCAGAGAGATGGCAATTCACTGCATTTCTTAAGCAGAAGCATCCGCATTGTGTGATAAATCAATATTTCAAAAATGTATTGTATATTCGAGTGACATAAGCTTGAACAATGATTCCCTTGCTTTCTCAAAAGCATCTAGAACTAGTGAGACATTCGTATACAATAATTTTCCACTAAATTCACTAGTAAGAAAGAAAAAAAAATGCAGTTTCCAAGAGCTACTTATAGATCCAAATCACTTTAGTAGAATCTTGATAACCTGGAGGAAAATGTAGCCTTAACTTGGCCTTAATCTTCAGGACAACATTGTAGAGATGGAGTTCTTTGGGGCTGACCCATAGCCATTGCATTTATCTGAGAATCCTTAAATAACAGCCAGGACAGGAGACTGATGTCAGGTATATTTATACTTGCATTTTCTTTTCTGCTTCCAATTATTCAATAAAAGTCTTAATCCCCTGCTTTGCTAGGATAAAACTTTTTTCATCTTGGATTTATCTAGGGTATAAAGTCAAGTTGAATGACTATGACAGACATAAAGCATATTGCTTTCTTGAGAGCAAAGGACAAATAACAAAGTAGTTCTGATGACTAACCACTTCACGGAGGCTGGCAAACATGAACAAGTTTGTGAAGCTGAAGAGCTAGGCATAGTTTTGAGCTGGTAACACCTTATGCCAAGTTTATAGAGAAAGCTCCTCAAAATCATTATCTAACAAACTTCCTAGTGCCTGTAGACAGCGAAGAGCCAGCCTTCAACTTAGAAAGTATCTGTGCAGTCAGCTACTCATTTTACAATAGCCATGAACTGTAAACACAGCATGAACAGTTCCTGCCTTTACTAGATTCAACAGTTCCAAAATTCCATTTAGACATGGAAATATCTTAACTCATCCCTGAACCTATGTGATTTCCTTTTGGCTAATTTAAGGAACTGAGTTTTTTGTACTTGAAGAATCAGACGCAGTGAATATTTAATAATGTAAGATCATATAATTTTATATTAGTAAAATGCTCATGCTCATTTTGTCTGTATGCCTTAATCTACTGTTGAGAAGCAATTAGATAAATGGCACAAGCAAAATAGTTCTACACGCAGAAGAAAACACTGAGCCAGTATCCTGGGTTAGAATAACATGTTCGTTTTTTAAAAGCAGTATTTTACTCCAAGAAACACAGTGATTTTGTCAGTGTCCCAGGTAACCTAAATAGCAGGAATTAAATTATTATTCTATTGGATGAGCTCTTTTGCTACTTACATTGTCTTGTCTGGTTTCATCCTTTAGATTCATTTTGACCCTTTCCCACAAAAGCTGCCATCTTTCTGGGTTCTGATTTAATTTACTTTCCAACCTTTCTATTTCCTGAAAAAAACAAACAAACAAACAAAAAACCACAAGGGTTTTCTTAAGGATAAACACTTCTACCTGTTCACTTCCTGACAATTACATTAACACAGACATTTTCTAGTCAATATTTTTACACAGAGAACTTCAAGGCCATGTTGCCCAGTAAAGTACAAGAACCCCTGTCAAACCAGCTATAAACTGGTAACAGCCAGACTCAGGATTCAGAGGCAACCAAGTACAGCATCAGCCATATCATTCTTCTTGAATGTCACAGGCTGAAGGAGACATTGTTCTTTCAATTCTCTTCCAGTTCTCTTGAACACGCAATAGTCAGCACCAACTGCCATAATAGAAACATGATAGAGATAACGATAGGATATATTTTATAAAAATATTTAGAAAGAGCAAATTCTGTGCTGTGACACCAGCATTGCACATTGCCAATATTAACATTTATGCTGGTTTACAAAATGTGATACAAAGCTATAATAAAAGAAGGAAATGAAACAGAAAGATTTATTCAATTTGGATGCCAAACTGTAACAACATGTTCTTGTTGTGGAACTTGGGAATACGACCTATGTTGATAACCTCCATTAGGGTTATTTCCTGCTAATAAGACAGTGTGTGCAAAGTTAAGTAAAAAGACACAATTTCATTAGTTTATGTTTACTTGCAAACCAGCTTAAATATGACATTCATCAATGCATTTGTCATTACTTTGATATTTGGTCCATACTCTTGCCATCCTTCCTTTTCACATTTTTACCTTCAACAACTATATTGTTATGAAAATCTGATTCTTAATGAAATCAAATTAAAAACTCAGTTTTGCAAATCCAATTAAGAATCTATGATGACCCAAGAATTGCCACAGGGCAGAGAATTCCCATGCTATATAAAAGCCAACTAAAGCACTAGACATTTATTTTCAAAGAGACACTAGAACTCTGAAATTATTTATTTCCACTATGCCACATGATTAATGTAGCTTTCATTGTATTCTCCAACTGCTATAGGTATATTACAATGACAGGAAATCATTGCTGATTGAGACTTACAGAAACTGACTACAATTTTAAGGTAAGAAAACATTTTGCCCAGAAAATTAATGCCTGAACTAAATTTGGAACCCAACACCGAAAAAAAAAAAACAAAACCAAAAAAAACCAACAACAAAACTGTAAGAGAGAGTCTGACAGCAACAAAATATTTTTAGATTCTTCCTTGCTGAAGGTAAATTAAAGAACTCGAAAGTAAAGCCAAATATAAGACACCTGGCTGAACACCAAGAATCAAACCAGAAGTTTAAATACTGAAGCTAGTTGAAAAGACGCATATACATTGAATATGGGACTTTCTTCCTGCCAAGAAATAAAATTAGAATAGCTTTGTTTGGAATATCTTCATTGACAGATACAAAAACAAGGAATGGCGAACACAAGCCAGACTAAAGGCTAGATTACTTGTTCCTCTTTCAAAATGCTGAGTGTAAAATGTTTCCTGAGGGGATACATAGGACTGAATATATTTACCACATTCTTTTTATATAAACGGCTTCCCCAATTGCATTAAAAGGAGACAAACTCTTTAGTGCTAAAAGATCACCAGGTTTTAATTTGATAATTCTCTTTCTGCCCCAGTCTTGAATTCTAAATACAAGTCTTTCTCTGCAGAGTCTGGAAATAACTGAAACTTGTTACTTAGCAACTGGGTCACATTCCTTCTTTTTTGGCTCCACAATGAGTAATGCTTCCAGAATTTAAAATGAAAAACTTTCAATCTCCTATATATATCTTGAAAAGTTAGGAATAAATTCTCCCTTAATAAACTCTCTGTAAAAAACCTACATGACAATAAATCACTAAGATTTACTCTTGCTCCTTCAGTTTTAAATTCTACAGAAAACATCAGATTTTTTTTTCTTACATGAGTGCAATGCAGTATGAATAGCTGCATTTACTTGAAAGAAAATTTCACAGAATCAGAGAATAGTTGGGGTGGGAAGGGACCTCTGGAGGTCATCTGGTCCTTGAGCTCGAGCCAGCTGTCCAGCACCCTGTCCAGATGGCTTTTGAATATGTCCACGGGGGCAGACTCCACCACCTCTCCGGGCAACCTGCGCTGGTGCTTTGTCACCTCCACAGTAAAGGAGGGCTCCCTGATGTTCAGATGGAACAGCTCTGTCCTGGCACTGTGCACTACTGGCTGCATCCTCTTTGCGCCCTCCCCACCGGCATTTATACACACTGATGAGAGTCATCATTCCTCACCCCAATGGCTTTCTCTTCTCCAGGATGAACAGTCCAGCTCTCTCAGCCTTCCCTCCCAGCTGAGATGCTCCAGTCCCTTCAGTGCCTTTCCGGCCCTTCATTGGACTCTCTCCAGTATGTCCCTGTCTCTTCTACTGAGGAGCCCTAAAGTGGACACAGTACTTCAGGTGTGGCCTTACTAGGACTGAGCAGAAAAGAAGGATCACCGGGTGACTGACTGGCAACACTTTGCCTAACACAGCCCAGGATACCATTAGTCTTCTTTGCGGCAAGGGCACCTTGCCCTTGATTAAGGCATATGATTGATGCAATTAGACATCCACCATGGACCCCCAGAGCCTTTTCTGCAAAGCTGTTTTTCCAGCTGCATCAGAAGAAGCATGACCAGCAGGTCTCAGGAGGTGATTTTCCCCCTATACTCTGCTCTTCTGAGAAACCATGTGGAGTACAGCATTCAGTTCTGGGGCTCCCAACACAAGAAGGACTTGGACTTACTAGATCAAGTCCAGAAGAAGGGCCACTAGGATGATCAGAGGGCTGGAGCAACTCTCCTGTGAAGAAAGGCTGACAGAGTTGGGGATGATCAGCTTTTAAACTAAAAGAAGGTACTTTTAGATTAGATATAAGGAAGAAATTCTGTACAGCGGGTGGTGAGGCCCTGGAACAGGTTGCCCAGAGAAGCTGTGGATGCCGCGTCCCTAGAGGTGTTCAAGGCAAGGCTGGATGGGGCTTTGTGCAACCTGGTCTAGTGGAAGGTATCTCTGCCCATGGAAGGGGGGTTGAAACTGGATGGTCTTTAAGGTCCCCTCCGACCCAAACCATTCTATGACTCTATGACTCTTTGGGTGGTGGTTCCCCAGGATATACTTACTGGTGCATGGGATTGTTTCTCCCAAGGAGCAGGACTTTGCACTTCCCTTTGTTGGATATTACTCAGACCAGTTAGATCATTTATAATGTATCACGACTTACTCATGCCAAAGGACAGTGGGAAGTGAATTGAGAAGTTTTACACAAAAAATTGTATTTTAAAATGCACATTATCATCTACAATCTTGAAAAGGCTTAATTTAGAATTAAGTGAATGAAATTTTCAGATTAGTTAACTTCCTAAAACTCATAAGAATGAAGATTTATGGAAACTATAGAACCACCACACGTCTGTTTAAAGGTGGATTGTTATGTAACTAAAACACATTAGAACATTTACTGTTAAAATATTACACCTTTTGCTCTCCGCAGAAAAGCACCAAGGAATATTGTGAATTGAAACACTTAATAACTTCTTTGTTCCAGGTTTACATCTTGAAGAGTATTCTCTTGTCTTCAATTAAAAAAATCTTTAGAATGAATATATTAGGTCTTATCATTATAAACAAAGCGAGAATCATCCTTCCCTAATAGTTTACTATTGCTGAATATGGTCTCAGTTCAAGCATTTTTGGATACCAACACATTCTCAATGGATTTATGATTAAAGAGAGGTCTTTCTCCTACATCAGCAATAGCCCTAAATTAACAACTTGTTTTAAAAGAAAGCTCACTTTGCTTTTTAAACTTAGGAGAGTATTTTCATAACCTTTATACAACCCCTTCCTAGTCTTCCAAATGTTCCTCTCCATTGCTATCTTTTATTACTATAATCTAATTCACAAATAACACTTAAACTCTATAAAATCTGACCCACATATCTTTGGGCTATAATATGGCTAATTTCCCTGCTATATGGCAGTTTCTCACAGTTGTGGATAGGATAAGTTTGGCATTTACCCCAGGAAGAAATGCAGAACACTGTTACTATATTCCTAATGTAGTTCTGGCCTCCAGTTACCTGAAACAAAAGCTCTCTCTCTCTCTCTCTTTTTTTTGTGAAAGAATCCCTGATATGAGATCCCCTGCTGAGAGATTGTTAGGCTGTTTGCAGTTGTGAAGTTATAAGATCTGAGCAGTTCTGGCTATCCTCTTTTGAGTCCAGGGGAATTTCATAGCTGAATTTTATTTTATTCTTTTTAAATTGGTCATTTTTCCTCTTTATGATCAATTATGATTGGATGGAATTGACCAAAAGAGATTCCAGGAGTGTTCTTGAATAGAGCTAACTCTCTGGCAAAAGCAAGTCTATCCTCAAGGATTCCAACCCATTCAGAAACTTCCTGCCTTAAAATTTGGTTAAAAATCATCTTCAGTTTCAGGAATTTCAGGGACCCAAAGCATATCCCACTTCCTAGAAGTGCTGTATTAGGCTTCATAATACTAGCTCTAATATAAACTGAGGTCTGCAAATAAAAAAAAAAAGTTTTCAAAAAAAAAAAAAGTATATGGTGTATATATCTGAATATGCACGTGGCTACAAATAATAGCTCCAGGAAATGAAGAATGTCATTTTTTTCTGAGCTGTTAATCCAGATGATAGCCTAAACATTAGGACCCTTAGTTAATTACAATCAAACAATAAACATTTAAGAAAATATAGGTGCTCGATCATTCTAAATAACTACAACAATTACCATGTTAAATGTGATCCTTTTTCATTTTCTGATGAAGAAAGAACAAAACCTAAGCAGCCTACCTGAGCCCAAATAAGAAAAAGCTCAAGTCAAGCATCTATTTCATATGCCAAAATATTCTGAAGCATCTAAGAGTATGAGTTAGGTCATAGTAAAAATAAATATACTAATAGAAATAACAGAAATCTTTGTTGAGAAATTTGGGCCAGGATGCTATGCGCCTCTCTGTATTTGCCTCTCAACTAAATCAACAGCTGTTGAACTCTGTTTCAATGATTTCTCTAGAAATCTTTACCATACACATACTTCAAATTGATAGAAACAGGACAAGAAAGATAGATTCATCATTTGCACCAATTATAAGAGCAGTTTATACATTTCTTATACAAAGTAACCAAGAGGTCTATTATGCTACCTGCCTTTTTGTTTCAGAAAAACAGTGAAAAAATGAATCCATTACTATCTTTCCCATAGTTATTAATTAATATTGAAGTGTTCCCCCCAGAAAAAAAAATCCTAGATCAACTATCACTTCCCAAGATCAACCACCCCCCAAAAAAAACAGTTTTACTAAATACCTGTTTTGACCAGCTATCATGATCCTTTTAATAACAGTGTATCCATAGGGCAATAACATAAATAAAAAGTAAATGTAAATTTCCTAAATATAAAATGACTTATTTTTCTGTGTAACAGATGTACTTACATTTAAAAGGCTGCTGATGGCATCAGGTTGTAGTTTTTTAACATCATCATAACATGGCCATACTATTTTCCTCTTAGTCTGAGTGACTGAACCATCCGTTTGTTCAGCTTCCTCTAAAGCACTGCATTTTGCAGTCACCATGGTCCAATCATAAGAAGGACCTGTAGCCAAAATCTCTTCTACATAGTAATCCCACTTTTTGAGGCTGGACATACTTACATTTGGTTTCAATGCCTGTTTGAAAGAAAGTTTTATTATAATAAGAGAAAGCAAGTCTTTGAATTTCAGACTGAAAAATGCAATACCTACATTTTCTAGATTATTCAAAATTTAGAGGTATTTTGCATTGGGTAAGTAATACCGCAGTTTGATAATTTCCACAGCAAGATCCTGGGATATGGCTCAGATCAAGAAGTAAAAGTAATACTTGCTTCAGGAATATACTGCTCCTATTTATTCTGCCACTAAAACAAATGCTTACCACAAACTCCAATTCAGCATACATATTTGCTACCCTTACAGTCTTTGTGCTCCTCTGTTAAAGATACAAAAGGTACTCAATAGCATTCAACTTTCCTCAGCAGAAAAACCAAGACCATCAGAGAAAGGAGAAAGGTTGTATAACTTAGGTGGCCAAGCACTTGGAATAACCACAATAATAAGAGGAAAGCAGCCAGAGACTGTAAAGCATTCAGAGTAGTTAAAAACAGATGACTTTATATTAAAGACATACTTTTTTTTTTTTTTCCTTTAAAAGGAAAGCAAATCTTAACTGCTTACTAATCAGACTGTTGCTTACAGTAAAATAGTACAGTGAGCAAGATGCCTATCAACCTCCAAATTCATCACAGTGATGGTTCTAACAGAGAAAATGAACATCTCTCTGAAACAGACAGGTGAAGAACTTCCTATCCATTCAGTGTAACACTCTAGTTCCCTCTCTCCCTCCTCTCTCTTGTACCACCACTTTATTTAGTCAGTATAGGTGTGTATGTGGTATGTATGTGAGTTGAGGTGGTCTACACTGTCAACTGCCAACAACATCTTAAAGAAAATAATTAATTTTTATTTATTTTTAAATGAGGTCAGTTTATATTACTGATTTGAGTGCCAGGTGTTATGCTTACATACAGTGTGGTGAGAAAGCTTGAGGAAAAAGGAAAACCACGAATCATTAACAAAAGTATTGTTGGCAACAAGACTTCCAGAACAGCGGAGACTGTTCTGTCATTATGTTTTCTGGACACCAGCAGTGGACAGACATACAAACAAATGATTTATCAAGGTGAAGTTCACTAGCAAAGTAAGAGACAGCAGCACATCAATGAACATCTGCAGGGCAGGGGAAGGCTGGATCATCTTAAACCAGCCTTGTCTCCAGACCTACAGTATGAGCAGCACCCTTTTCTTGCAGTTCCTGAGATGTCTTGACTGCTTCTTCCCTGACTATTGCAGAACTCTATGATGGTGAGTGTATTGCCAATTTTGTCTAATTATTTAAGATGCAGTCAAATCTAGTGAGCATACATATTATCATATTAGACAGTTATATAGATATTATTCAATCAGATCATTATGAAAGGTATCCCATTGTGACTGGAACGTACTGTAAACTCATTTTCCCATAACTGTGTATTTTTTTTTAAATACCTGCACAAATTTTAAGATCATTTTGATAAGTCATATAACTGAATGAAATCAAACAAGTAACCTTGTTTTCCTCAGTGGTATGCATAAACACGTTACAGAATTGGCCTTTTACATGAAATTTCCATAACTAGGATGATTGAGAATATAAGCCTGTGAGACCTTAGAGCAATCAATCAAGGAGGGTCAACTATGTCTGCCAAATGCTTAATTCAGCTGAGAACAATTAAGGTATCAAAACACAGTCAGGGTATCGCTCAAAATAACAAATAACCTGTTTTTTCTTTTTGAAAAAAACATACCTCTATTTCAGTAGGTGCAAAGAGGTAATTGAAAAAAATAGGGCTCCTTTTGTGCATTTTTTCAATACATTCCCAAATACAAATTCCTTTTTTGGCATGTTTATCTCCTTTATCTTCAAACAATGTCCCTAGAGAAAATAATAGCAGTAAAAAGATAGCTTATGGTAAGACATAACAAACACTGAAGCATAGCCAAATGAAATGTTGTGAATTAAATGTATAGTAAAATCTACCATCAGATACCATTGCTGTAAGAGATTATATTTGATGAAACAACTGCTGTGCTTTATAACTGCCACTCCACCACAAATTGGCTAAATGCCACTTTTGTATGAAAAACATTCAATATAATTATATTATAGTCTTCTCAAATTTACTGAAATACTTGAGTGCATTTGTGAACATCCCTTTCTCCATCCAGCTATGCTGCTTTTGATTCTGCCCCCTTCTGTGAGATGTTATCAGCCCTTCCCACCTGCTGGGCCAGCTGCACCTGGAGTTATTTGCCAACTCATTTCAGGCAAAACAGATCAGGCTACTGTAAATAGTTAGCCATAGATTTGTGCTATCTGAAATGACTTTGGAAGGACATACAGTTATGCCAGACTACTAGAAACAGGATTTTATATTGCATCAGGTGGTATTTTAAAGTATAACTACACTATATAAGCAATCATGGTTAAAAAAAAAAAATAACACACGGTAGAACCACATAAAAATACAAGTTGGAAGGAAAGACAGCAGTTAATTGACTGCAATGTGTTGTTCCAACCAAGGTAAATAATGGAAATAAATTTTTCTTGTTGAAATAAAATGGCTGCTCAAGTTTAATCTGTTTCATGGTTACTACAGGTTTTAAGAAAAGGATTAAAATTGACCATACACCATGAGAAACACCCCACAAAGCAGTGAAATTCAGAGCACTTAAGCATTGTGCTTAGTGAAAAAGCTCTAAGAACAGCCTGAACTGTGGTTGTAAAGTCTTAACAAGAGGGCTGTGAGGGCAAATAAGGCCTTGGTTGGAAGCAATGATATGTGTGGGGAGTAAAAAAAAAAAAAACAAAAAAAAACCAGAAACCAAGAGAAAGGCGTGAGAGACAGCATATGGAAAGGTTATGTTCTCCTCAAATGCACTCTCTGAAGGATTGTCAATGACTTTGTTTCTGTAAAAATAATGAATTTTAATTGCGGTAACTGAACCAAGTGGATAAATTACTAAAAACAAACAAAAAACAAACATAAATTGAGGCATGGCACTACATTCTTTCACCTTCTCTTAGTCCAATCAGGGGCATGTCTCAGGACTCATTCTTTCAGAAAACTCTACATTAATCACCCGTATTTTACTTCAAATTACTGAACTGAAATTCATTAGATCATCACTGTGCAACTACTGAACAATCTCAAACTAGGCAAATTTTTGTAGACCAAATATTGAGGGATAACAGATAAAATATGCAATAAATAAACATCACACCTACCATGTTCTAGTCTTTCATAGTCTGAATCCAGAAGAAATGTTTTAAATCTATTTGATATGTGATGAAAAGCGAGAAACTTCAGATAATACTGATTGAACTCAAACTCTGTTGGGTATTGACTATGAATCTAGAAATAAATGAAAGGGGAAAAAGATGATTTTGAGGCATTATATAAATAGATACATAATATTAAATGTATATATATATTATATATACATATATACAGATATATGCATGATGTATATATAGATACATAATATTATATGTATTAATATTATTATACAAATAGATACAATATAATACAAATGCATTCACAGGAAACTACCTTCTCTGTAAACACAAACTCTTCTACATTTTGTCTAAAGATATTTCAAAGTCATTTAAATTCATGTCTATGATGCAAAAAATTTTCACAGCAGATAGAGTATATTTTTATAAGCGTTATTTTACTCTGTATAAAACACAGGATTCTTCAAAGTAATCAAACTGGATAAAAGTATTTTATGTCAACTCATGAGACACGATGCAAATTTATAGGCAAAGATGATATTCCTAGTTGTAGCATTTCCATAGCTGGAATCAAACTTTAATTGGCACATTTTGCAGTGGACTTCCAGGTATTGCTGAGGATCCAAACTAGCAGACATATACAGAAGCAATGCTGACAAATGATATTCTATCTGTCATTGCTGGAATGGCTCATTTCTGAAGTACTTGCGAGCCTATACATATTTCCTTGTCTTCAAACTATGCAGCAAAATACTGAAGTATGAAGGGAGGTGCTTTGCCATTATTCACACGCATATATTTAAAATAGTAAAAATGATATAACATCTTAATTTGTTATCTTCAGTTAGGCTTGGGATCTAATTCAGTGAATGTCTCCAATAGGAGTCAGGATCAGATGTTTAAGACGATAAAAATTAGAGTGCAGCAGTGTGGGACAGCTGGCTCCTCACAACCGCTTCCTCTTGAACATCATCAGAAGGAGCCTGGCGTATGCTTTCAGGCATTTACTTTAATATTCATGGCCAGATTTGTTTACATTAATTATTAATAAAATACATTCTTGCTTTCCATATAAACTTTAAGACAAAATTTTATCTTGATGAGATATTGCTCACAAGTTTCATGTTTTAATTGTAAATTTAAAATTCACTCTCTAGTAAACACTTTGACTGATTTTCACGTTCAGAATTAAGGGTGGTAGTGAACCAAAGGCCCCCCAATTACAATGGAAATAAAGTTTCACAATCAGGAAGAAATTGCTGATGGAATTTAACATTTGAAATATGTCTCAGTGATTTACCTAGCTTCACATCAAACTTGTAAAATAACTTCAGTTTTACAATCTTCCAATTGTTAGATTGGAATTGTTAGATTTCTAACAATCTTTCAATTGTTAGAAAGAAAGTTTTTGATAAATTAGAACACTCTGTTATTTGATATGACTTACACAGAGTCCTAATTTCTACTTGTGGTCTAGTAATTAGTTTAATAAATTTGAAGAGTTGGAAGAATAAGTAGGTATTAAAATCCCTTGCGTATAGGATTTTGAGCAATCCCACTTCTGAGATTTCTGGAACTGCGAGTAAATAGAAGTTACAGTAATAAAATTTGCCTTTTAAAAGTAAGAACAACTATCATTTATTTCATGAAGGTAGAAAAATACAGACAGTAACAATAACTACATTATAGTGGTTGTGGCTCATTTCAGTACACTTGGAGATGGGAAATATGCCACAGCTGAAGAAAGTGACTACTGCTATTGATGATTTGCTTAGATGAGTGCACTGTGTGCAAAATCCAAAACATGGATGAGCTATCATGAAAAAAAGTGCCTGATAAAATACAATTCCAGTATCACAGGTGATAAATTCTAAATGTAACATTAGAAAAAATAATTGGATTATTTTAAGCAATTAAAAATAAATGTGCAAGAGAGATTATTCATTACTGTAAGCAAGGTAACCACTAAGGTTGAGGTTAAATATAATTGGTTTCTTTCTGGAAACTCTTTAGTCCCATTTCAATTAATTCACTGAATTCAAGAGTTTTACTCAAAAATTGTATGTAAGTTAGAAGCAGTTTTTATATTTTACAGTTTCAACACATACCACCTAGATAAGGCTTTCTAGATAGGCTACAGGGACCCAGTATCTTTAAAAATTACAACCACTTATTAGAATTCCTAATCTCCATAATATATGAACATTTAAAACATTTAAAACCTGAGTAAGCCTATAGGTGTTTTTAACACTATGATTAAATAAACTCAGTTTCTCAGAATTCCTTTTTCAAAACAAAATGTTCCTAATTAATTTAAATCTCTCCTAAATGTTTTTAGTAATTTCAGACTTCTTTCAGCTGTTCTTAGCTTTCCAGCACCTTTTGGTTTTGTCATTCCATTATATATGAATATTTACTTCATTTACATAAGAAATACAGGAGTCCAAAATGGTCTGTGCTAGTAACCACTAACAGTAGCACACTCACCTCCTTTTATTAAAGGTGTTATAACACAGCTCCTTATTAGCCTTAAAAAAAGTCAATTCTAGAAAAGCATTGTTTTAATTAAATAAATTACTGAATAGATACAGAAGAAAAATAAGAAAAGCTTCCTGCGCTGACATCACTTTCATAAACTCATTCTTCTTAGAAGCAGTGAGAGTATCTGCCAGATGCTGCTATTGTGAAAGAATTATTTTGCATTAATAATTCAGCTGACACCTGGAGATACTGGCATAAACAATGACTTCTTACAAGATGATGTAGTTCTAATTTAGGAATCACTGCTTCATTTGTTTTCTCTGTATCGTTAGTTTAACCAATGACATTTAATCCATATTGGCTCTACAGTGATTTTCTTATTACCTTGTATGTCAAAACTATAATAGTTAATTTTTTTTTGAAAGGACCAAATATTTACTTCCAGTGAACAGTCAATTAAAAAAACCCTGAACATAATATATTAGATATTGGGGTGAAGCTGCAGCCTAATTGGGTTCTGTAGTCATAAGTAATAAGTTGTACAGAAACCATTCAAGCTTAACAGAAATGTTCAAGTACAAATGTTAAGCACATTTTTTCTTACTTTTCTTAGTAAATTCCTGTGAAACTTCAACCATTAATTTAACTTTGCAAGTAATCTCCCTAGAGTTTGCAATCATACTGTTAGAATTTGAACTGTTAGAAGTCAATATATGGCATCAGGAGCTAGGTTAGCCTTCATGTCTATTTCAAGAAAACCTATTCAGAGTTGCATTCTAAATAGACTTGTAGCTTTAAGTGTTAGAAATTTAGCTTCATGCCTTTTTCTCATAACAGACAAATCTGTATTATCTGTAATATACTGGTTATACATGTCAAGCTGTGTTCGCAGGTACTTTTTCAGACAAAGATACACTGTTTGAAAAGATTACAGTCTCTAGATAGCCCTATCACTCTGGCTAAGAAGTTATGGCCTCTGTCAGATTGACTGTCAGGACAAACCACTTCTGGACCTGTACCCATCAAAATAAGATTTTCACAGTAGGTCTTTTCTACTTATTTTCTTCTGCCATTTTGGCAGGCAGGTTCACATGAACCCCTTAGCTAGCAGACCGGATGAACAACATGTCCACCAGAGAGGAGGTGATAAATAGCTCCAGATGGCCTGTAAGAGGTGACCTTTCTCCTGACATAGCTGCAGCCAGGGTATGTGGACACAGCTTTATAAAAAAAAACACACACACACAAAAAGAAAAGCAAGCAAGCAAACAAACAAACAAACAAAACCAGAAAATACAGATCTCTACATAAAATGTACCCACTAATGAAATGTATACTTTCTATTGACTCTTAAAGATAGAGAAGATTCAGATACTATCAAAGCTGCTATCTGAGATGAATTGCTAAAGGGATGTTCCTCTATCATGTAGGAGAACCAAGTCAAATTGAAAACAATCCTGGATGATGTAAAAAGTAACATCATATATACTTTAATTTCAAGATAAGTCTTCAAAAAAAACACACTTAGAGCACAATGGAAAGTCTGAAATTGCTCCTACACCTCCCTGTCTCCCTAGAAAGTGTAAAGATTAGAGATAGTGCACCTTGAGGCAGAGTCATACCTGTGAATTGTTAACAGCAGGGATTTATCCCACTTTACATTTTGACCTAACTTCTGAAGTCAGGAAAATCCATAATCCATTATTCTTTGTTCTTAAAACTTCATATTGTGTTAGACATAACTCAAAGAAAATACAAGAATTTTGCCAAGAAGAAGACAGAGAACAACCTATTTTAGGACAATAAAAAAAATCCTTGATTGCCAATTTTCATCTTCGTTCTGGATAACTCATTTGTTTCCAAAGTTTGTGTGACCTACGGACTTGAGAAAAAATCTACTCTACAGGTATGTATGGATAATTTCCTTCTTTTACTTTAAACCAATTTTCTAAGATTTATTACAGCAAGACTGGAGCAAAGTGTCTCCATAGTCAGAAACAGGATGTTTAAAATGATGTAGGCTATGTCCACATTAGCACGTAGTTCAGAGCAGAAGAAGCAGACAAAAAGACCAAAGCAGCTGGTGATGAGGTTCCTGCAGCTACGCTACATATTTATTTTACTTTGGACTACATTTAGCCTGGTCCAGTTGAATTGATTACAATATGGTTTTAAGAGAAGTGATAAATTGTAGGTTCAGATCCTTTTAAGAGCTGGTGAGCATTTGGGACACATCTGAAGCAGAAGTTCTGGGTAAATTCTTTCAAGAAGAATGTAGTTGACATGTACCAAAAAGTATTAACAAATGGTAAGGGGAGATGCTTAAGGGATTCACTTAAAATTATACTACTGCTTCATATCAAATGCTGATTTACTCCACTTTACTAACAGACAATGTTATCCAGCAAGTTCATTAAAGCAAGAAGTCATCTGATAACAGGGAAACTGCACCAGAAAAATGATTTACAAAGAACTGAATGAACCACTGAACAGATGAGTCTCACTATCTGAAGATGCAGATATTTGTCTTCTTGTAGCCACGTCAACTAAGATTATTTTTCCTTCTACTTCAGAAAAGAAGAAATAACCTTCAGATACTATAAAGAATAATTTGAGTTACAATTGACAATAGATTAACTTGTTTGAATGAAAAACGTGGTATTGATTCCCCTCAGAGAAATCTCCACATTTTGAATAAAAATTAACCTGAGGATCACAGCCATTGGGAAATGGATTGATAAGACAGGAGATGTGACAAATACTTGCAAAGTTTTCTAATGTTGTAGGAACAGAACCAAATTCCAATGACATGATTTATTCACTTGCAAGACAGAAATAATGATGGGCAATGGTGTTTAACATTGGGATACATACAATTTGCAACATGTTCTTCAGTTAAGTCTTCACTCATTTTCTTATAAACTCATTCATTACCACTCTTTCAGATATCTAAAGATTATTTTTAATTGGTTTAGCATGTTATCTAATCTGTGGACGTTGCTCTGGGCAACAGAGTAAGTCTACATGCTGACTTCTCTTTCAGGGGCTACTCCATGCAAGAATACAGCATGAATGTCTCTTCCAAGAAACGTCTGTTCCAGGTGGGTGCTTTAACAGTCTTCTGTGAAACAGCCAACCATACTTTATGTGCAGGTTAGTAACACCCAGATTTTTCAGAGAGAAAAATGAGAGATGGAAAAAAGACAAATACAAGAGGAACTATACCAACTCCTATCTTGGGTTTGCATACACAGAGAATATGCAAAGCATTATATTTTCTGTTTTGAGATGAAAAAGAGAATAGAAATAATCTAAAACTATAACTATAACTAAACTGTAACTAACTATAACTAAAACTATAGAATTAATCTGAAGTAAGCATGAAATTCTTAATCTGATTTTTGCTACACCATGTAACTGTGAGTATTCATCTTCTTGTGAACATACAGAATATAGAAAAATAAGAACATCTTAGGTGATCCAGGAACCCTAAGAACATCTTAGGAACCCTTCTTCTGGCTATAAGTACAGTTCAGCCTCTGTAGCCTGAAGAAAAAAAGTCTACAAATGAGTATGGAGAATGGAGCTGAAGGGGAGCTAGCAAAAGATCAAAACACAATTTTTGGATGGAGTTGATTATTAGAGCAGGTATGTTACAAAAATTAAAGACTAACATAAAATATGAAAAAAAAGGTAGAATTATCCTCAGTAAGGAGAGACCAGACCGTAAGCAAGGAGAAAGTGTATAAAAGTCCTCCCAACAAAATTTTGCTGTTACTAGCAATGTAGCTCTACTTGTCTAGAAGTAATAGCAGCATAGAAGACCATTGAAATACATTAAATAGAAAAAATATAATTTCAGTGAACAAACCTGTACTTTAGAGTTTGAAAACATCACAGACCACTACAGAGGTGGTATGTAGCTTGTTTTTTTCCAGAACTGACAGAGTACAAGACATAGTCAAACACAGGAAATTAAAAACTGTCTACTCACTGTATTAACAACCTGTCATTTTTTTCTGCTGCTTTAAGGCATTCCAGACTGCCAAAAGCCAGTTTTAGCCTTAAAAAACATCAGTTTGAAACCTCTGCATGAATCACCTTAAAAGATCCATAATGCCAACCATCCCTAATACATAGTCTGTTTTGTATGATCAGTTTCTTCCAGGCAACCATGCTCATTTTCCAGCTGTTCTTAATGTGAAGCCCATTCTCTTTAATAAAACCCAGAGAAGAAGGCTACTAGTCTTCTCTCAAAGTTATCTATCGCTTACGAAATAGTGGTATCTATGCCTGGATATGGATGGACTTACCTGATGCACACAGTCTAAGAACTGTAAGAAAATAGGTGCAAATCCACTACCCTGACAATTGAGAGTCAGATTACTTCGTTGACTGAATTTATGACCGAAAGAGAGCCATTCTTTTTCCACCAGCATTCGGAAGCCTTCAAGTGTCCTGTAGAAGGGATCACTGAGTAACTGCACTAGAGATACTATCTAGATCAGAAAACGGGATAAGAATGACAGAAGTTAAAAGGAGAACACCTTATACAATGAAAATAAATATTCCATTATCTGTTTGTAGTTCAAGGAAACCAAAGCCTTCAAATAATTTCAGTTACAAGCATCTTACCAGATCACAGAATCACACAGAATTTCTAGGTTGGAAGAGACCTCAAGATCATCGAGTCCAACCTCTGACCTAACACTAACAGTCCCCACTAAACCATATCCCTAAGCTCTACATCTAAACGTCTTTTAAAGACCTCCAGGGATGGGGACTCCACCACTTCCCTGGGCAGCCCGTTCCAATGTCTAACAACCCTTTCGGTAAAGAAGTTCTTCCTAAGATCCAACCTAAAATTCCCCTGGCGCAACTTAAGCCCATTCCCCCTCGTCCTGTCACCAGGCACGTGGGAGAACAGACCAACCCCCACCTCGCTACAGCCTCCTTTGAGGTACCTGTAGAGAGCGATAAGGTCACCCCTGAGCCTCCTTTTCTCCAGGCTGAACAATCCCAGCTCCCTCAGCCGCTCCTCGTAGGACTTGTTCTCCAGGCCCCTCACCAGCTTCGTCGCTCTTCTCTGAACTCGCTCAAGCACCTCGATGTCCTTCTTGTAGCGAGGGGCCCAAAACTGAACACAGTATTCGAAGTGCGGCCTCACCAGAGCCGAGTACAGGGGGACGATCACCTCCCTAGCCCTGCTGGTCACACTGCTTCTTATACAGGCCAGGATGCTGTTGGCCTTCTTGGCCACCTGAGCACACTGCTGGCTCATATTCAGCCGACTGTCAACCATCACTCCCAGGTCCTTCTCTGCCTGGCAGCTCTCCAACCACTCATCTCCCAGCCTGTAGCTCTGCTTGGGGTTATTGCGTCCCAGGTGGAGGACCCGGCACTTGGCCTTGTTGAACTTCATACCGTTGACCTCAGCCCATCGGTGCAGCCTATCCAGATCCTCCTGCAGAGTCTTCCTACCCTCGAGCAGATCGACACACGCACCTACCTTGGTGTCATCTGCAAACTTACTGAGGGTGCACTCGATCCCCTCATCCAGATCATTGATGAAGATATTAAAGAGGACCGGCCCCAGCACCGAGCCCTGGGGAACGCCACTAGCGACCGGCCTCCAACTGGATTTGACTCCATTAGATAGGTTACATATTTTTATAAAACCATACAAATAGCTTCTCACATGGAATAGCATTAATTAAAATGTGGCTTATTATTTACAAAATAGCACTGCCTACACCTTAACAAAGAAAGCATTAAATAATTGGTCATGAGGGTGACTCAGCTTCTGCACTGTTGCCATGCTAGTGTGCTCACCAGTCAACTTCGACCTGTTCTTGTAAACAGGATCCCAAGAGACTTTAAAATGCAGCAGACTTCTCCCACCTCTGGCAATCTAAGTGTCCTTCTCTATCCTTCCCTGTTTGACAGCGATTGCAAGAATTATGTTAACATTCTCTCTCTTTTTTTTTTTTTTTTTTAACCTGAAATAAGGGTGCTGGTTGTACATGATGTTTTTATTCATTACAACTTTTCTAGATTATGAAGCAACTATGTATAGACACAATGTATCCATTAAATGAGGCAGTGGGTCATCATTTACATAATTTATAGTTTGTTTCACAATGTTATCTGTTCTCGTGATCTGTCTTTGCAGCAGGTGTGTTACAGTCACTTTGGCACAAAGTTAGTTTTCTCTCTGTGTGCTCTCCTAATTTCATTTATGGCAAGTGAATGGCAAAAGAAAGAATTCTTCTCCTTCCCTTTTATGTTAAAGCATACTGTATTTAAAAACATAAATAATCCGTTGTGACAACTTTCATCTTTCATTCTTCCATATGGTCAAGTAGGGGAATGCAGATCTTACAGATAAGCCTTAGAATTCCAAGTCCCTCAGGACTTTTGGTCAAAGTTCATTTTAATGAACGCTTTCATGGAGTAAATTGCAAAGGAATACAAGGATTCATGTATGCTCGTCCCTGCTGCCACAACACTTTTTTTAATGTTGTATCAAATTATCTATCACATATGTAAAAAAGTATCGCCTGGTGTTTTTCTTATTATTTAGTTATTTCAAGGTTTTAATAGCAGCTTACTTGTGCAGTAATATCCCAGCCGTCTTCCAAACAAACCATAACAGAAGAACCATTTTCCAGGAGCTCTGAGATGATCACACTCAATTGCATTATCCTGTGAAGCTATAGAGTATTGCAAATCAATAACACACTCAAGAGAAATGTCTAGGTATTTTCAATAAATAGAATCCATTTGCATTTAACATTAAAATTGTATTACAAAATCTACATATATCACAGAGAAATTAACTGATGTAACAGATTAGAAAACTAAAAAACTTAACAATCTCAGAGGATTTTCATTTGAACTACAACAAAACTAAGCAAATATTTGAAGATAAGAACTTAAACTATTAAAACCAATAAGCACTGTAATAAAACAGTTGTCATAAAAAGTGGAATGGGAATGACACAGTTGACAGATTTATTGTAGAGAAATTCCACTCTGGGCTTAACACTAAATCTCTTCCTGTGAAAAGTTAAGGTTGCATAAAGTCACTAAGTACTTTGATGAGAAAATCCATATTCACAAGATAATAGTTCTAATGTTCAATCTTTTGGAATTTGAAAATTAATGAACTGAATATTAAAAAAATTCTATTTTCTGAAATAGTTTAGACAGATTAAACAGTTTTTTTCTTTTTTCTTTTTCCTTTGGGCAGACTGGCTAAGAGGACACGCTAATTATTTGCATTGTAAAATTTGTTTTGCAGTGATACTAAAAATGTCTGAGGGTCAATACATTTCTTTGGGTCAAAGTTTATTGACTTGAATGAGATTTATTCAAACATGATCGCTTATAAGCAAGCTAAAGAATTTAGGTAATTTTGAGCATTTTTACCTTATGAAGAGAGTTCTCCTCTTTACTATTAGAATGAAAAACTGCAGTGTTTCTCCCATTTCTATCATATTGAGATGGCATTTTTGGTAAATAATGTAACAGCCTATATGTAAGTAAGTTTTTTTTTTTTTTTTAACCACTGAATGAAATTGCTCTTTGCAGAGCACCAAGTACAACCCAACCAACAGTAACAGCCTGAAGAAAGGGAGAAAGCAATATAGGAAAACAAATAAGCAAAGGATGGCAAGAGACATCTAAGACCATCTATGTATGGGAAAAAAGTAAATTCAGAAAGTTCAGAAAACACAGGAAACAGACTCAGGGAAGACAAAATTAAACTGGAGAAAATAAGAGAAAAAAGATAAATCAAACATCAGTTAAACCCTAGAAAATTCATCCTTGTTTAAGGCTGTTTTTTTCCTCATAAAAAAAGAAGAAAAAACAATCTTATGAATATTACCATGAAAACTATGACGGAGAACACTTAACTGCTCTGATCATTCACAAAGTCATTACTTAGAAAATAAAAGTAACTAATTTTCTTGCTATTTTCAGTAGGAAAAGCTTGAAAAGCGTCTCATTTTTAAAATCAAAGTCATTCATTGTTCTATGCTTTCATAGGCAGAATAGAAGAAAGATTGTTTTTTTGCTGTCCTTAATGAAAGAAACTGATATACAATCTGGTTATACAGATTCAATATACAGAAATGCAAAATACTATTTGTTAGTATTCAGAACATACTTTGAATTTCTTCTTCTGCATTCAAAACCTTATAAAGAACTATTTAATCTACACAGTGTTAAAGCCAATACTATACAACTACTGTTACGTAGGAGTAGAAAATTTAATAAAATAAAAACAAATTTCCAAGATGACAGATCTATGTCCTTTCACAGGACTAGCAGAAAATGTGACAAATCAGTCCATAAATCAAATTTATCCCATAGTCATTTACCACATTTGCACCATGGAAATGTCTTGGTAATGAATCAGAGGTAGTATATGACACTATGATCTAGTCCTGAGCAAAGAGTGATACTGTTACTTTTCCTCTCAAATATTCCTGAGCGTAACACAATGTGATAACCTCTCCTTGATCTCTGTGCTGCTAATAGGAACATGTTTATTTAATCAAAATGACATTCATTTCCCTTATCCACATCTATTAACTTGCTCAACTGTTTCATGATTGAAATTGTTCACATGGTGGGGGCATCAAGTCTTTAATGTCTCCTGATTTCTCCCTCTCTGAACACAGTGGTTATCAGACATATCAATGACAAGCTCCTGTGTTCTGTAAGAAATCATCACACCTAAAAGATAAAACTTAAGCAATTCCGTAGATTGTAGCACATTCCAGCCAGTATGCTTTCCGATGCACGATTTCTGAAATGACTATGTTACTCGTATGTATTTTCTCCTTGAGAAATCAGTGTAAGAGTCTATTCTGTTTTTTATGATTATTTACAATTGAGGAGAATATATGCAACAGAAGATTCCAAATAAAATATACAACTGTTAAAAAACACTTGCTGTAATTAAAATCTTAGATTTACAAAGAGCTAACTTTCCCTTCTTAATTTGAATCTTGCAAAGTTACAGTCTTTCCTTCATTTAGTTAATCTTTATGTAAGGAAATATGGGATAGGGAAGTAAAGGAACAGATTTAAAGACAACAGATACTAATAGATGAACAAGCACACAACCCCCTCTCTCCTGCAAACATTTCTCCTTATTCCACAACAAATAACAGATGGTAGCTTATTTGCTAAATATTTGTGCATGTGGAAATTCAGGGTAGGAACACATATGAAGGGTAGAATATCAGTCTTAAAATCAAAAGGCTTATTTATTTTTCTGTACTTACATACTTGTTCCATGTAACAATACGTGTTCCATGTAACCAGTAAATTATGCTATAAAACTGCTTCCCACATCTATAAATGTTACGATTGTATTAAAACAATAATGCATATGTAATGACAGAGTTGATAGCATGTAAAGTAATTAGAAAGAACAAAGAGGAAAACAACAGCTGCCTAGAATACAATAGGTCTCTGTCAGAAGAGCCTGGAATTTATTTTGTGTAAGCAGTATTGCATAAAGATTATTAGAAGTACCTGTCATATAAATTACCTGTGGGAACCACTCTGACTCCCCAAGTGCTTTTAGGAATGTTGCCTCAGAATCTGTAGGAATAGTGCTGGGAACACAAGCTCTCATCAGCTTTTTAAAGCTTGCTTTTGTCTGTCGGATGTCACTGAATTCAACAGGAACAAATTCACAATTCAGAGCAAAATCAAGTTTGAAGCCCTGCGTGGGAAGGACAACAGCAGATATAATTTAAAAGGGAAGCATATTTTTCAGTGAAAATCTTATCAAATATCATAGTCTTGTCTGCTTTATTACTAAATACTTCAATTCTTAATTAAAATTGTTTTTAAATATCTGCCCAGTATAATGATAATCCTTACAACACTTGTAAAATGTACCATAAAAAAGTACCCATCTACTGCTCATAACAAAACTGTATTCATGAGAGTTATACCACTACCACTATAACACCGTTGAGTTGAATAAATCTGTTGAGCTATTTATACACAAGAGAACGTGCTTCCTTTAGAACTTTTAGGCAAATTAACAATAAATATAGCCAACAATTCCAAGTTAGCAGGATGCTAACAAAAGCTAGAGAAATACTAAACAGTCAAAATCAACAAGCTTTCCTTTGAATTGATTTTGTAGACCAGATATAGATCAATGACAGCAGGCTCAAAACAATCATTTAATCGCTATGTAGTATTATTATTCTGATTGCTGTACTGCCAATACAACACTCGTTTCCTTACTAATGCCCAGAGATGACTTATCTTCTGCAAAATTATAATTAAATATATAAATTTAAAAAAAAGGAAAAAGAGGAAAAAAAACCTTGAACTCTAAACCAGCAAGGAAATAAAGCAATATAATATAAAGATTCTTGAAGTATCCCCTTCTATGCAACTTTCAACTTACATGCTTCCTGCTGGACTTCAGACTATTTCATGTTGGTTTTGTTGAACACTTGTTTGCACATCTAATAGTTATCTCCTTTCATATTCTGCATAGTAATGCATTTCCATATGGTAGTATATTAAAGATGCTTTACTCTATACCAAGCACAAGTGTATTACCTTCATCTAGTTTACATCAGTTGATATATTAAACAATTTCATTTTTTTGCCCAAGTGGTCTTAAAGGGTTCCTTCAAAGAAGCAAAGTAAAGACTTTTTCTCCTGCTACACATCGTCAGATGCATCACTGAACTCTTCTCTTATTGTTCATTAAGAAATTGATCAGAAGTGTAAAAAACTGTCAGTATTTGATTATAGCAATTTATGTCTACATAACCAACTCCCGAGTTACTCTTCCTGTAAACCTCTTTATGAAATTGCCTGCTTTGCCAGAGCCTCCTGAAGCTTATAGTCATAAAAGATACCTTAAATAAGATAAAATACATATATGAGTAGTCCTGACTGAAAACCTCCAGAAAATCAAATGAAAATTGCAACTCAATAAAACTGAAAACTTTTGCAGGAAAATAAATTACTTTCTTAGTATTCATAAGAACAGTTTATTCTAATAATGATTTATTATGTTTACTTTGGGAGACTTGTTTTGTTCTTTTTACTTCTATGTTTTTTTCACATTAAACCAGAACATTTTTTTATAGATTTAATAGGATATTTCTGTCAATTATTGTTATGCTAATTATAAAGTATTTGAATGTCAAATGAAATATTAATAACTAATAAAAAGGACTACTTTCGGTACTAATGTCTAATGAAGAAACCAAAAGGAAAATAAATTTAAAATCAGTTATAAAAGATAAATTAAAAATGATAAGAACTGATATCTTTTATATATATATGTAAAATATGACTGCAAGTGAAAGTAAGATATAAAAGAACACTTGAAAGTACAAAAGAAAAGTTAAAATTGAAACAGATTGCAAAGAGTTTTAGCATTTTGATTCATCATTCTAATATAGCAGGATTCTTTAATCTCCAGAAATAATGTAAATTCATTCATAAAGAACTGAAACGGATGTTTTTACTTACTACTACTATCTGCTGTTGTAAACTATATATTTCACAAAATGCATTGTATTTTATATATGCTCATATTTGGAAAAACAAAAACAAATGATTTTTCAGTCTTTGCAGAGATTAAAAAAATCTGTAAACATTTTCTGAAAAGTGAAGACTTAATAAAGACGATACATGTTTCTTAAACAACTGCATCTAAAATATTAAAATTTATCCCAAAAGGTGTATAAAGCTGTAGATATCATGGACCTCTTCATATAATCAAATCAGGATGAATAGACTTCTGAGTTAGTGTTAGCCACATCAATTTGATTTCATATGATTCTAAATGCTACCCCTAATTGCTTTTCCTGTCTAATAAAATTCCATTTGCTTCATAATGTATTTCAGCACACCAGGAAAAATAAAACTGCAAATAAGCCTGTTTTATATTCCCAAACTAGACATCACTGTGAGATGACAACTCAGCTGAACATTAGATGACGAGTCAGCTGAATCAGAGTAGCAATAAGCACTTAGGTGTATCTAAGCATGGCTCTGACAGGAAGACCATACATATACAGAACTTCAGCACTCTCCTTGGAATAGCTCTGAACAGCCTCTGAAAGGGGCAGCTGCCAGGATTTTTATCCCAGCAGCTACACTTGGCAGAGCCGAACTCTGCTGCTCTTTCTCCCTGCAAAGCCAATGTTGTTGAAACAGTGAAGACATGGTAACTTCAAAATACGAAGGCTTTGCTAGATGTTTTGTTGCCATACAATACATTTCATTTCCTTCCTAGTTGTGTCTTTTCCAATTTAAACATCCTCATGCTGTAGAAAAGCTAATCCAATCCTCTAATTATGTATTTTTGTATCCCTCATCTCTAACACATCAGTACTTGACCAGAAGTGACAAACAGGGCTCTAGTTACAGCAGTGACATGAGTTTGTGCTTGTGTCTAGCTGTTCTTTAAAAAAATTCAGTAAGCTTTTATTTATGTTAACTTTGTTGTATTACATAACCATAGAGTGTGACTTCTAATCCCCACCACATTATGCTGCATTAATTATTATTCTATGTATAGCAATACAGAACATAGCAAAACAGAACAAAATGGAGAGCATGCCAGTGTAGCAAATATTACCTAAAATGCCCATGAGAATTTACACCTTTAGGAAAGTTATTCACTCGACTTATCTAGAATATTATTTTTGTTTTGTAAAAACATTAGGGCTATTAAACTCAAGCCATATAAAAACTATATTAACATAAAAATAAAAATGACATTACCCGTAACTGAGATTTTTCTCCAAATATATAGAGGGCTGCTTGACGTCTCAAAAGCTGACTTTGCAAAAAAGTGCTGCTACTATAGGAAGCGGTATTGTCTTTGCCTGCAAGTCTTGCACCAACATCAATGAATGGAGTCTGAGCACTGATAAATCGGTTGCTTGAACGAAGACTTGCCCATACACCTTCATAAAGATGAAAAAATATTTTAAAAACCTTTTAGTGTGAGGCACTAGAGATGATAACTATTCATGCATATGCTACAATGTAATTTAAAAGTACAGTGTTTAAACATGTCACTTGCATTCCTCATAGAACACAATTAACAACATGTGCTGGAAAGAAATCATTTCATAACAAAAACTGTCAATATCATTCTACTGTACTGTCTTTAAATCTAAGATTCTAATGAAACAGTGCTTTCTACTGTAGAGAAAATGGTTGCTGTGAAATCAGTTACACAATGATAAAAGAAATCACAATTTGCAAGTAACTAACATCCATTTAAGTACATGGAAATGAAATTACTGGTGTTCCTTTCAGAAGTAGGGACAAAAAAGTCAACTATTTCCTTGTCAAAGGCATATTATTTTGGAAGTCTAACCAATAAGAATATTATGCAATAATTACTTCCCTCAAAAATGGAAATACTATCACTTGAAATTCCCCATTTATCTACAATTCTTGTGTTCCCTTCACCCTGCACAATTTAATAATGCACCCCGTATCCTATTATAACAAAAATGTATATATAAGGATGAATTCAAATACTACATCTCAGGATAAAGTATTCCATATTTGTTCTCCAACTACAGTGATTAAAATGCAGAATGTCATAGATTTTAGTTTCTAACTGTCCATGTTTCCTGGGCAACTAAACATGAAAATGAATTTAAGGAAGTTATTTTCTAATCACATTTTTGACAACTATATTCTAGCAGATGTGAGTATAGTACAGCTGAGCGAGTAGACAGAAGGATGCTTAGAAGATCACAGTTCTAATTTTAATCTGGCACTACGGTCACTAATGCTCTGGCATGGTACAGAAATCCCAAAGGTAGCAACAACATGAGCTCGCACCTAAGTAAGGAACAGTGAGTGCAGTGTAACATGGAACCACAGCCTGACATCTGAAAGCAGCACACCTGTATTTGAATGGCATTGTACTAATCTAATAAACTCTGCCTCTCAACATTTTAGTTTGCATATTATAGCTCATGCAGATACATTAATGTCCATCCAAAAGCTGTGACCAAACAAATAGGATTAACTGATGATGGTTGGCTAGAAACCTATGAATTGGTTAACAGTTCCAAAGAGTTCCAACCTCAAAGACGGTTTTATAAAATGTCTCACAGTACTTTCAGTGTAAACTTTTGTTCCACATCTGAACTGCTACAGACAATATAATGAAAACTTTAGAACGCAAACAGAAACCACAGAAAGCATTTAATAAAGGAAATAAGTTATTGCTCATTTGGTATGAAAAAAAAATGCTAGTTCCAACACACACAACTCTTCTCCCAAGATGATGCATACAAAAATATCGTATCACTCACACTTTATAACATACTAGAAATGCAGGGCATCAAGAGAGCCTGTAGCACACCAAAAGCATAAAAACTGTTTATAAAAACATGCAGATGAGCATGTTTACCACTGATGGATAACAGTGATTAAAAGACAACTGTATTTCTTTTCTAACTTTGCCTAGTATCTTATTTTTTTTTTGGTAGCAGTATCTAACTTTAATTATTTGTGATGTATTGTATTATTGTAAGTTTATAAACTGGCAAATACCAATTTTTCCCTGTTCGCTAACATTACCAGTAATTTTGGAAAGAAAGTTCATTGACTGGGTAACAGTATTTCTTAATTATTCTACTACGGCAGTAGGAATACTAAATGTTTTTTTTCCGCAGAACTAATTTTTTTGTGGTTTAAAGTTTTGGCACAGAAAACTATTTTTCTGAAAGAACCTACAAATTCAACATGTCACTCTGCATTAGAACATAATATTAAAGTACAACGTGGTGAAGCGTGTGGCTTATCAGTGTCACTGCATCATACACTCAATGGTCAAATAAACCCAAACCCAGATTATAACAAAACCACAACAGTGAACCCCCAAATCCCAAATTTTGAATTTTGTTAATGCAGAGTCAATGCTTTCTGACAGCATTACTTTAGCATATATTAAAATATACTAGTAGTTATGGAGATGGCAGATGAGAATGTGCTTTCAGGACACAGAATACAGTACCTTGATGGACTCTTCCCTTAGTTGCTGATTTGCAATTTGAGTGAGTGAAACATTTATCTCTGTACCCAAGCACTGGTAGATAACAGTAAAGACAGAAGGAGGAGGAATGGAATGCACATTGCAGCAAGACACGTTGCAGGAGAAAAGAAAAGCGTTACTTATTAATTTCCAAAGATTAAGTATATGCAGAATTTTTTTTTACTACATGATTTATCAGACAGCACAAATCTTAGTCATCACAAGACAAAACATCAATCAAGCCAGAAAACCAGTATTAAGTGGGAAGGAAGTATCCTTTTATCAAAAAACAGTAATTTTCATTATCATTTCAGTAGTTTTAAATGAATGCAGCGATCGTTGTTTGTTTTTTTTTTGTTTTTGTTTTTTTTTTTTCCTATTGTTATAAAATGTTATAAGGGAAACTTAATGATTAAATCATTCTGTCAAATATTTTATTGAAGGTGTCTCTCCAGCTGAAAATTACCTTAATTAAAAATCCCAAATCTTACTGCATTTTTGTAAAACTGTTTTGTCTATTGTAAGTAGGTAATTTAATGGGCCTCAAAATCAAATCAGAATGTAAGACATGATTAGTTCTATACACATACAGACATTTCTAAAGAATTAAGTACAACCATGTGATTTAGAAAATTTGCAGTGTCTATCACACAAAGAAATTTCCCTCCCTTGTATAAATACTCATTTTTGGTTGGAGTCTTATATGCTTATCAGAGTGTATGTTTTTGGCTGCAAAACCACATATACACAAGCAACTTCTTTTCATTAAAACATTCTGTTAAAACATATTCTTGCTAATGAATCTTGATTTTCTAATCAATGTCTGAGCTGAGTCTCTATTTATTCATTATAAATATCTTAGTATTTTCCAGCAGTAGCAAATCATACTGAGAAAAGGATTTTATTCTATTAAAATTTTATTCTATTAAATTACACAACAAAACTAGGTAAGAATTGCTGTTCTTTATAATTACGCTGTACTTACAAAGAAATATAAGACGAAAAGATATGCATTTTTAGTAAACTTATGAAAGATATCAACCAAATTGCTGCCAAAAAAAGGGTCCAAGAATGAAAATATATTATGAAATATAAGTATTTGGCAAATTGTCCTGTTCAGAAATAACTGTGTTTTATGCAAATACTTTACTACAATGTTCCAGATAAACTAAAAAAAAAAATACAGTACTTAGTGTGGAAACAAATATCAATGAGTATTCAGAACAAGGATGATTTTTAAATATTGAATTCCTATTCAAGCACTGCCACATATCTTTTAATTTTAAATGTATGCATATTAAAAAAAAAAACAAACAAAAAACAGTGTCTGGCACAAAAGAATGAAAAATGTCATTTTCAGTTGGTGCAGTGTAGTGCAAAATCCAGGTATTAAATGGATGTTGCAGATGCTTGCTATGATAAAGTAACTAACTAACCACGGAGCCTTTATTTTGTTTTTGTGTGTGTTTCTTGGTTTTGTTTTTTGAATTACTCTGAGGAACGTGAAGAGAAATCACTTTAGACTGCCTGCACAAAATAAGTTTCCTTTTGTAGCTGACCAAAAAAATCTGCATTTTTGGTCCTAGATACTGTATTGTGACACTACTTCACATGTACGATATAACTAGTTTGCAAAAGTAGTAAAAATCCTTGTGATAATAAACAATGTGAATCCATTTATCTGAGAACAGCAATTTAAGCAATCTACATAATTTGTGTATTTTAAGAGTTTCTTCTAAAATAATTCTGTTATCTCACTTAAAAAGGCCCTAGAGTTTACTTCTTTACAGTAAGATATTCCCTTTCTCTTTTCTCTCTTACCCTGTCAACTTCTCACCTTCACTAGGGCTCCCATCGTACTTGTCAAATATTCTTATTTTTCAGCAAAGTCCTCATGTATCCTGCTGAGCTGTGAATAGACTGCAGAAACTGGTCTATAGTTACACCTTTCAAATATATGGAGCAGGTGTGGCATCAATCCAGCAAGATACAAGATAATTTCTCTGCCCTTTTCCTGATTAATGCTGAAATTTAGCCAAGAGACAATATCCAACAAGAAAACGTGATGTCTGTGACTCTTACACTACCTTGAGACTCCTTTCTCCTTCACTGAGTAGCTCATTCTATCACACTTCAAAAGACAACTTCCATGTAGTCAAACAGCAAGCTTTTCCCTTTCTTATCTGGAGTACCTTCATGGCTCCTCAGCGAAACTTTGCTGTTGGCACTTCTATCCCAACATGAGGAGGTAGAATACAACAAAATGTCTGCTGTTAGCTACGCAGTATTTTCACTGTTTCAGTACTAAGACAAGCTGTGCACAGCCATGAGTTCATTTAACAATTCCAGACACACTTGCTCTCTTCAGTTCCCAACCTGTCCAATTAAAATCTCTGTATTTTTTTCTTTTCCATGTACTACAATAGTTTAAGTCAGTGAATACAGAACATCAATAGAACTTTTAGAGATAAACTATGCATATACTATGACTAATGAAAGTGAAAAGAATTGCCCATTCTGCAATGATCCCCATAAACTGTCCTTCCTCTCTTTCTCTCTGCTATAGTCCTCACATAACTTCTCTATATAGCTGTGTGTATTTTCCTTCCTTTGCCCCTTGCTTTCTTCTTTCCTTCGTTGTTCTAATCTCTTCCATCTCTTTTGGAAGTCTTTCTCTAGAAAATTGTTTTATTTTTCTCTATACAAAGCTACAGCTTTTCTATCACAAAATAATTTAGGTTGGAATAGACCTCAGTGGGTCAAAATAGGTCTAACTTTAATTTCAGATGAAGTTTTTTTTTTATGTCTTTTCTCATTTCTACCTTTGAAAATCTAAGTTGAACTTGCTGTGAGATTGGTATTTTGCTGCCTACAAAGCTGCACTGAGTCATAAGGGAAGAAAAGCAACTTTCAGATACCTAAAAATATTTGTATTAGTAGTTTTCATGGATAAAAGGTAACTTAATCCCAAATTCTCCATTTTGAGAAATATTTTTATCCTTATTCTAACAAACATATAATGTAAGTAATTCAACACATTAGTTTAAGCACAGAAAAAAATCTTAATAATTTCATCAGACCAGAAGAGTAAAAGTAACTGGAATTCACTTCACAGAATGAGTTTCTTGTAGAAATGACACTGACGATCCCTTGTAACTAAGAATAACTATTGTCAAAGAAGGCACTGTATCTCCCTACTCTTACAGCCTGGCCACATATCGCTTTCTTTTACCTAGAGTAAAATTATTCGGATTGATTATTTGTATCTAGAAGAAGCCTCAGCTAATCTTCAGACAAATGCCAGACTAATACAAATTACAAAACTGGAGACTGTAAAAGTGCATTCAATCCTAATGAAAAATGTTCATTTTTAGGTCATATATGTCAGGTACATTACAAATATGGATGTATCACAAAGTATTTAGAAACATATTTCCTAACTGAGTGCTGAATTTATAAGCAGTGTAATATTTTTATTTCACTGACATTTTGTTATCATTTATTATTTCAAATAACAAAGGTACTTAGACTTTGATCTAGTCTTACTAACCTCCTCGAGCAAAGCTATTGGATAGATTTACATCCAAATGTCCTGGCACTACCTGCTTAAATACAGTAGACATTCTTGAAGCCCTCCTTTCAGTGCCTAAAGTCAGCCAAAAAAAGAATAAAAGATTAAAAAAAAACTATACTCAGACTAACACTTAACATAAATGATGAAAATACCACTTTTCACACAGCTAATTATTGCCAATTTTGTACTTTTGCTGTATTTTTTTTTAAGACAGATGTATACATTGGCAACAAAATGTTGATGTTAGATACAGTTAAGCAATCAACGTACGTTACAATAAATGAAGTAAAGCATGCACACTTTGGAAATAGTGTTATTTTACAAGAAAAGCCACTGACCCTATTAGGCCAATTTCCACCAAATGAATAAGGCAAGACAGACAATTTCAAGTCACATACTCATTGAGAATACCTTCACATACCAGTTTCATCATGTACTAATTGAGATAAAACACGGATTTGTTTCTTCATGGTTCCACATTTACCTAACTTAAATAATGTATTTTGAAAGAGTTTTCAGTGCAAGTAAACTCTACATAAAAATAGCATTAAAATCCTATTGTGAGTATGTAATACATGAAAATACATGAAAATGGCCTTCCAATCTCACATTTTCTCACTGTATGAAACAGAGTAGTATTTCACAGTCTCTTCAGGTTGGTATTCTTTTATTCTCTATATAGTTTTCTATATACCTACTTTGTTATAGAACACCTTAAAGCATATCCGTGTTTTCGATTCTGTTATATAATTGTTGCATTTGATATTAAAACAAACAAACAAACAAACAAAAAAACCACTTGGCATCTTGATATTCTGGAGGACTTTATATTATTAGCTCCCAAATTGTTAAAATTACTAATGCCTCTAGATTGGCCCATCATACGCAAGTGAATTTCATCAAAAGCCATGAACAATAGGCTGAGAATCACTTACCATCAGATTAAGAACACTGAGAAACATTTTGAAAAAGTTTAAAAACATCCTTTACGTACAGAGATACACTCATTAAAACTAAGAGTGAATAAAACTATCTGGAAAGTGAAACAATATAGGAAACAACAGAATTCAGATTGAACTAACACCAAAACCAAGAAAATTTACTTTTCAACTTAACCACAGAAAAGGACTATACCAAACAATTTTACCTGGAGACAGAGCAATTGTTGGTCTAACAGTGAGAGTATTACTGCCATTCATTTTGCAGTGGATGGATATCACATTAAGTAAGGCTTGTAGGTATTTTTCTTGTTCTATACTGCTTGAAGATTCTAAAGAAGCAGGAGCTAGAAAGAGTTGCAGGAAGAATGGATAACATTAACATGTATTTATAAATACACAGAACAACAAAAGAAAAAAGCTCATCATATAAAAAAGATCATTGACAATTTCATGATTTGTCTGTCCTATATTGAAAAAGTCATTTCTTTGATGACAAAGAATGCCCAGATGTTCATCACCTGGCTGCAAGCAGCACCAGCAATATTCTCTTGCATTCCACTCCACAAAACTAAGATTCTAAAAGAGTCTTTTATCCAGTGGTATCCATTTAAAACATTGACAATTCACAAGTGGTCAATGCAAACAGAATGGAGATGATGTAGTTTTCCCTTCACTCTGAGAAGTGAAAGTAACATTTATAAGTTTGTGATATTTGTCAGCAAATGTCAGCCTCAAAATAATAATAATAATAAAAAAGTGTAGAGAAGAGATAGAATAGTTTTTCAACAGAAGTATGATAAAACCATACTCAGTCGGCTCTTCCTCAGTACAGTAAGGGAAGGTGTCTTATATGTAAGCAAAGGTTCCTTGAGATACGTTGCCCATTCACTGAAAGTATACATTTATTACTGGTGTTTATGCCATCTGTTTGTGCAGTTAGAAGCATCATTGGACACAACCCTCAAATCTTTCAGGCACCCTAACCAAAGATTCTGATGTTTCTAGTGAAACAGAAAGAGAAAATAGGATGGACGGTGAATGCACACCTGGATAACACATGTAAAGGAACCTCCAGCTATGAAAAGCAACATTCCTGTTCCCCAGTGACAGCCTTCACCAGTAGGTAGCTTCAGGAAGTATCTTCCCACCTATTTAGGTAAACTCTAAGGGTGGGGTGGAGGATGGGAGGGTAGTGGGAGAAGCTGCACTGTTCTGAGAACCGTAATTCATTCTGAGGAAACCTCTGAATAATCCTTGACACACGTGGAGTTTCAGATGACTCCTCTATGTATCTCAGAAATTGAATCACTCTCCAGATGTCACTGATGTTGCTTGAGTTACTTGGGAACACTGAGGAGGACCGTTTCAGAGAGAGAGAAGTGGCTGCAAAAGACTGCATAAAAGCAAAGCTAGAGAAAACACAGACACATTTTAAAAACAGGGTGGAAAAAATAGAAAAAGTACGATGAGAAAGCATGATGTTCTGAGAAATTACTGCAATGAAGTTGAGCAGACATCCACTTAGGACTTCAAGAAGTTAAGAATCAAATAACAGAACACAAAATCAATGCAAAAACAAAAGCAAGTTTTAAATGTGCTTTAGGAAACTAGGTGATCATTGGAGGAAACTACCTTAACAAGAAAAAACATCCATTTGTGTCCAGCTGCAAGGACTTGGAAGGGAAGGAGATGAATTAGGTCCTGGGCTATACTATGACTATGAAGACATAAAACTGTCCAGACTCAGGGGGTCAGCATTTCTTCAAATGCCAACTGCTTTTTTTTTCTTAATTCTAGCTTACTACACTCACATCTAGACTTGCTACAGGACAAAAATATAACTTGATCACAAGAGCCAGAATTTGGAATCTGTGATGAAAGGGAGTCAAAGAACCTGAGTGAGCACATTTCGACAAGCCACAACTACTGCAACTCACAAATAGTTTTCTCTGTGATGCTCCAGTCAGATGCTATGCTGGAAACTAATGGTTACCTGATTAGTTGGAAGTGGCTTACAAAGTTTCAAGATAGATTCAAGTAGTATCTCAATTAATAGTAAAATTAGGAAGCGATTAGAAAATGTACATGCAGGAAGCATCATGCTGCTGCAGTCTGGGAAAGTGAAAGAAGTTTGAAAAGAAACATTTTCTCTTCAACTTTTAATCAGTGTGCACATCCTGAAATTCACTTTAATGATTTCTAGGACTTCAAGCCCTTGAAGCAATGCCACAGAAAGTTCTTAACAACTTATTTAAATGGAATGAAATGTCTAAATGAAAGGATAATGTCCTTATCACTTCCACTTGGAAAGTTTTATTTTGTGAAGATCACTGTGTGTCCTTCTGTAAAGTGACCCAAGAGATGAATAGCTTGATTTATATGAAATTATGTTATTGAACTAAACGTATATGTGAGCTAAAGATTCAGGGCAACAATGTCCTTGCAAAAGATTACAGATGGAAAATTTGCCCTTCAACCTTAACATCAATCACCCCTCACACAGTGCTGAAGAAGTCAACTATTGTTCTTTCCAAAATCAGTTAAATCAGTTTTACCCTATGTTTTATTCTTCTGAAAAATTAACTAGTGACAAATCTTGTGTTGGTCCAGTCTTCATCATACAAAGGAAGAGATTTACTTAATGCAAAGACCCCAACAATAATCTTTCAGGCCTATATTTTATAAAAAAGATAAAAGTGCAACTAGTATTACATTGAAAGACATCAGAAAATCCATCGAATAATGTTTGTTCTAGTATTTTATATAGTACTTTATTAAAAATGACGACTTACACTCATTACGAAAACAGTGCAATGGAACAGATAATTGAAGTCAAACTGGGGAAGTTATCAGAAAATAGGTGTTTTATTCTCAGAAACAATGCATTTGGCAGATGCAAGCTTTTACTGAAGACTTCTAGTTCATATATAATCCTTATTCAGATTACTTCAATTAACATTTTTTGAACCACCTTCATACTGTTCAAGGTCTACTTCATGACAGACAATAATTAAACTGAACTACGTAACTGATAACTTAACAACTGAACTGATAATTTAACAACTGAACTGATAAGCATTCATACCCTGAGATTTTTTATTCAATTGTCTTACTGATTCTTCTGGAAAAGTAAGTATTTCTAAATAAAATTACATATACAGAAAACCTAATTGCATCAGCTCACCTGTAGGATGTGTGTTTTGGGATTTAAAGAGGCCAACAACAGTTTTTCCATGAAAGCCCCCTGACCTAAGTAGGAGAGTACTGTTTTTAGTGTTTTTCCAACACACAACTGGTAGGCGATTGTGACGGTAACAGCGAGCAATTCTTTGCAGACTGCTGTCTTGAACTGACTGAGGTACTACCAGAAGTCCAGGATAACTGTATTGACAAAAAGGTGAAAAATTTGAACAACAATTAAATGTGCTCTCAAAATTTTAAACAACAACAAAAAGTCCTAAAGCTATAGGCAGAGTATACATCTTAACGAAAATACATGCTAACTGGTACTACTGCTTTTTATTCCACAACTCTCCTGTTTTAGTCCAATCCTTTAAAATACATTTATTTGTAAAGAAAACTGCATGTTTTAAACAGCTTAAATTAGGAAAGAATCATAAGACTGTCACTTTCAGTGTCTTTCCATCTAAGGTTATGTTATATTTGGTAATAATTCTCTTCCCAGTGGATCTCTTACCCATCACTATAATGAAGCCATAGTTTTGAGAATGACAGAAAACAGAATTGTGAGGCATGCACATGATACAGTAGTTTTGTTTTGACACTTGTATACAGAATATAAGAATGGAAATGAAAGAATGTTTAGATTGCCTAGAGTATCAGAACTAAAACACTAATTTTTGGTCATAACTGGTTTATGTCAAAATGTATTTTATAACCATATTCCTTGGAACAGTGTATTTGAAAATTAAATTTTGTGTACTTTTTAGAACACTACAATACACTGAGAGATTAGGAACTTTACTAATACAATAGATGTAAAAATAGAGAACTCAACAAGATGTTATTGGTGTTTTTCTTAGAAAAAAAGGGATTCAAGCAATGAGAAAGTTTATTCTCTATTTCTTAAAAAAATATTCAATTTAAGTGCTGATTTCATATGTTAAGAAGAAACTAACACAACGAGCTGGGAAATGTTAATGCTTACTGAACAATTTTGTTCCTATAGAATATATACTGCTCTTGTAAATTGAGTACTTTGACATTTATTGAACTACCCTCATACAAAAAGAACGTACATACCATTTATGTTCTGGTTCTTAGAACACAATAGTCAAACTAATATGGCATTAGGTAAGTATTTCTATCCAGTGATTTGTAATCTACTGAGACATAAATTATCTTTACCAAAGAAACTAATTATATTAAAAACTGTTAGGTTTTTGAGAGGGAAGAGTTGTTTACATAATGCTCAGAGCACAGCCAAAATGTGCAGACTTAAATGGTTTTATTTGCATTGTATTTAATGGGGATTGAACAAAAACACAGTTATTAATCTGTTATTCTATGTATGCAAGAAAATAGAAAGGATCTACTATTTTCTTGTGCCCTTCTTCCATGAAGCGGCGGCAATTCCATTATCCATAATGAAAACAATGACTAGCCAAAACTGGCTTTAGAAAATGCAGACGCTCTTCTGATACAACTTGTGCAGACATGCTTTCTATTATAAAGAATTTTTGTGGGTAGTGGTAGCAAATTACACTAATTTTCACAACCAAAAAAGGCAGTTAGTAACATTTATGCATTAATGTACAGCATGTGACTTTCAGTACATGACAAAGTTTAAAGTAGTACAGATACCTTCATGAATTCAATTTTAAAACATTTTTGATTTGAAGAAAGTAGTTAAATTACTTGTTTTGATGCCTTTTTTTTTTTTTTTTTTTTTTTAAGGAACAGAGAATGTGCTACATAAACTACATAATACTACATAAATAATTTCCAGTACCAACACAAACCATCAAGGCAGACTGAGTTCTACTATCTAGCTTGATCACTAGATTAGCTGGAAAATAGCCTCTTAATTTCAGTGTAGCAAATCCTCCGTGTAGAAAGCCAAGAGAAAAGCTACATCAGAAGGCAATTCACAGTATCTAGGTTAGTCTCCTCTGAAAGCACCAAGGACACTCTCATTCCATAGGCAATGAAAAGAACCTTGAAATAAAGACTTGTCTGATAGCTTCTGGGGAAGCTCTGAAAGCTCACTTCTGGCTACCATCCCTGGCAATCTTTCCAAATCTGATGAACGCATACACAACCACCATGTGACAGAAGAGGAATCTCTAAGAGTGGAATACAAATAACTTCAAGGCCACTGGTTGAACACACTTACTACAGACAAAAAAGAAGTCAGAATAAGTTGTTTAAATTAATATGAAATGTGGAATGCATGTTATGTCATTTTTATTTTCAAGTACTTGACTGAATTGGTAAACTCACCTCCTGCAAAGTGAATACATCCTGTTCAGTGCAGTTATTCTTAAGTATTCTGGTTTTGACCGAGAAGTGTTACTACTGATGGTCCCTAGTCCCAAACGTTGATAGTCTCTGAAACAGGCTCTTTCTACTAATTGCTCCATTGTTGACTTCTCTGAAGCTTTTAGGGTACCACTTGTGTGCAGCTCACTGTCATCTGAAACTAACATCAAAAATATTTGAGTTTGCTATTGCAAAAGCCAGCAATTACACACAAAAAAAACATTACTTTCTGAGCTAATTATTAGTTTGTCTTATTGTCAGTGATCAATTACAGGCACTAACAAATAGAAGCTATAGTTTGCAGAAATTATAAGCAACAAAATAATACTCCAGTCAGGAAACTTAAGTATATCCCAAAGTTACCTACTGCTGTAGTGGTTGGCACGGCTGACACCTTTCTTTTGCTAAAATTCCAGAAAAACTTCTCTCATACATTTATTTGAACTGAACTGAAGGCAGGCATTCTTTCTATTAACAGTGTATTTATGCAAGCATATTAAAAATGTTTCTGAGTCATAATTTCACAGCAGATAAGCGTTGGCTTCTTAATGCTTCAGTTTCAGTGTCAAACAGCAGCTTTCTTCAGCTATACGCATCAGATGCGTTTTCCAAACCAAAAGAAACTTTAACCATGAAACATAAAAACCATGTCACAAGTTCAAACTACACTAAAATTCAAGTCAAGCAGCATCTTTGTACAAAACCTGCCATCTGCCTGTTACCAGCACTTCAACTATTTCCAAATATGTCTGAAAGCAGATTTACTGTTCACAGTATGTATCAGTTACTTGCTACCAATTTATCTCAAGCATTAAAGCATGTGCATATGAGGGGAAGTATTTCTTCATGAATTAGGCAATACAAAGTATATAAAGATTTAAATTTAAAACCGTACTTTATAAAATTGGAAATTAAAATTACATTTAAAACCTAAAATTATGACACAATTAGAAGTTTACTGTGAGTAGACAACATTCAGAATTTACAGGAGTAGAACTTAGATACATCTTTTTTTTTATCTTAGCATAAAAGCTACATAAATAATTTTTTTGCCCCAATGGTGCATCATACAAAAATAACTATTTTCTATTTGACCTAAATAATGAAGAGTTTAGTGCTATGGATATCTCCCCTTTTTCCTAAATTTTCATATTTGTCCTAGTAAGAAGGAAGTCACAAAAGATTTACAATTATAACGTGCACTAAGAGAAACAAAGTAAAGGAGTTTTAGAAATAATTTTATTTTGGGGAGCACAGAAGCTTGGTATTTAACAATTTTAAATGCTATAACTGACTTAGATAACATGAGGGTGCATTTCTTGTTTTTTTTTCCTAAATGCATTTTTCTCTCATGAAAGCAGGTATATCGGTGATCAGAATTTGCAAAATATCTTTCTGAATGTGCAAAAAAGCTAAAGATTATAGGAGCTCATACGAGTGTCTTTAACCTAAAAAGGTAGAGGAAGATATATTTTACTGTCTCAAGTTCAAAATGTATTTTTTTCATTTGATATTTAAAATAAGAGGAATAAATCCTCTGTTTTACTGTTCTTGAGATACGAATGCTTGTAAAAGCACTTTTTACAGAAGGCGTCCCATTTCATTGAACACACCACTACGATCACCTATAGTATGATGAGATTCTAAACTCTCCAAAAAAAAAAAATTAGGAGGAAATGTAGGGAAGAAAAGTTCCAGGTGTTCATTAGCAACAGCTTGTAACAAGAGTACTGTGCCCAGTTCTGAAAATCACAAAAAGTTATGTGTGGACCAGTTCAAGAGGACCAAGAGAAGAGCAATGAAGATAATCAGAACTCTGTCAAGACAAACGCATAGGACTGAAAAGAACTACAGATATTTAATATCCAGAAAAGAGCAAAGAAAGGAAATATTACAACAGTCCATAAATACATTAAACAGTGCAATCCAAATGAAGGGAGTCATCTCTTCTACACGTACATAGTAACAGAATAAGAAATGAAGGATTAAATTGTGGCAAGTAAATGTTTAGCCCTGAGCATCACAAAGTTGCTTGTTATTCTCCAGCGTTAAGGATGGTTAAAGTATTAGTATAAATTGTCTAGAGCTGTGAAAAATTCATCTTTGAAAGCTAAGAAAAAGTAAGATAAACACGTATGAGGAACATATTCAGTATGTTGATCCTGCTTTGCGGCAAAGAGATGGAGTAGATGATCGAAGCTCCTTCCTACACTATCTTTAATGGTTCTTTCTGTAAGACAATGCATCACCTGCTGCAGATAGTGCCCATTTACTCCCATTTGCTTCATGGTTGTTATAGCTTTATAGTTTCCTATACTTCAGTTTCTGAGACTTGCAAACAGTAATTCACAGCAAGCGACAAGAAATGAATTTCAGTGATTAACTGAAAATTAATGGCAAATTTTCTACAGTTATTTGTATTCTGTCTGAAGCAAGGAGTACTACAGTTGTCAGCTGAGGTGTCAGTGCTGTTGTCAGCCGAGGTGTCAGTGCAGTGTGAACAGAAAAGCAAGCTGTCAGGCTTTAATCACCTCACACATACCCAGCCACAACATCTGGAAAGCAGCAGGTAGGAAGCCCCACAATTTATATTTTTCTAAGTTTGTCAGGGGAGGAAAAAAGTGACTGTCATTAATCTTTATGTAACACCTGTACTCAAGAATGTAGTTGTTTTGTACATATGCAGTGCAACTCTTACGATTTCTTCATTGCAAAGAGAAGTGTGAATACACAGGCTTAATTATGCTTGGTCTCTCTGAGTGAAGGACAAAAAATCACACCCAGAACAGGTACTGACTGCACAATTCCTTTTGACCTGAAAATTCTGCAACATTAGAACACACACTAACTCAGCACTTAAGGAAGAAGCTGGAAATTCAGTTAAGAATGTAAATTTTCAGCAGTATACAGACATTCCATATTTCATAACCTTTTCTTTGTGCATTTTTTCCCCACCATATTTATCTGGAATGGAAGAAGAGTATTTATTTATTTATTTTTTCTTTCCTGGAATGGCTTTTTTCTCTTTTTGAGAGAACAGATCCAGTGCGTTCTCATACTCTGACTTCAGAAAACTTTTATTTATCTGCATGTAAGTCACTTAAGTCATCTTGCTTACTGACTAAATATTCAAAAGGCAAATTTGGCTTGTTTGATGTTTTGGAGAATTATTAGTGTTTCATAAACACTTCATTATTGGAAATGCCTTAAAAAAAAATAATAAAAAAAGGAAGAATGGTATGACAAAACAATACCTGTTTATGTACAGGAGAATCTGGTTCCCTCTAGTGGTTTATTATAAATTAGCACTGGTCCAGATAAGGATATACTGACAGCAGCACGTGGTAGGAAAAGAAGTGTTTGGAAGAAAGTCAAACTCAACACCATCACATGAACTATACAAAGAGTCCAAATCACGTTCTACCTTCTGTCTCCAACCACTTTCAACGGTTTCAAAGTTTGGAAAAACGGTATTGCCAGTAATAACGACTTCTGCTGCCTTCAGAAACCATTTGTCACTTTCACGAATACAAAATTTGCCTATAGTATTGGCTGTTTCTTGAATCTCACCAAATAATGCTTTCTCACTGTAGACTAATTGCTGATGTCATGCTTTCTAAAGATACTATATAAGAATAGCTTGATAATTAATATAAATAATAAATTTATTATACTTTACTGCTTTTGCCCTGTATGTCTGGTCATCACAAACAAAAGCACTTTAAAAATGTATGTGTTTGCAACCTTTCTTTCTCCTGTCTAGGAAGACTTCACAATTCCTTCTTCTGTGTAAGACTTATCAACAAAAATCGATAATACTTTATTATTACCAGAGACATCATCATCTTCATTCCAGCCTGGACGATTCCCTCTTTCTTCCACTATTGTGCCCGTCTTCTTCTTTAATAAATACTGTCGACCAATTGTCATCTTCCCAGCACGTTTTGCTCCTTTCACAATACTTTTTGAGAAGGTACTATAAGTTCATAGCAATAAAAATATTTCAAAAGATGGATATAATTCTCCACAATAGCACATACAGATTTTTAGGATGAACGTGCTTACCCATATAAAAATATTTTGTATTTTCTTATTTAATAACAAAATCATAACCACCAGAAATATGACTTCCTATATTAATTTTTAAATGCCAATTTTATTACTTGGAGAGTAGTTTTACCTATTATATATATATAACATAATGAATAAGTAGCCATAATCTTTCTTTAGGTATTTGTACTTTGCTAGCAATGTACAAATCTATGAAGTGGGCAGAATGAAGGCAGGAAAGACAGATATGACCTTAACGTTTTAAGATTCCATGACTACCTTGGAATTCTACTTCCCCGTGTCAACAGTGCAATAGTCAAGAAAGAATCACTGAAACTATCACTCTGGAATGGCGTAAGAATCCATCTAATCTACTAAAAACTGATGTGCAACATAAAATTCAAAAGAGGACCCAAAGCCAAAACTCTAAAGTACACAAGAACAACTGAACAGACTATACTAAAGAGTAAAATGAATTCTAACCTACATTAGGTTACTAACCTAAAATGTAATACACAAGAAATCTGTTTCTATGTTGGCATAGTTCACATAGCTGAAAACGTTATTTATATTGTGCATGTTTCAAAATGTAATGAGATACTTGTTCAAATTTACTGCAGCAAGAAGTTTGGATAAACGGTATGTTCTTATATACACATTTATTTCATATCAATCTACTTTGTTTTCAGTTAAGATAAAAAGACAGAGAATACCAATAAGTTATTTTGGTTTTCTTGAGAACTGATTAAATGATCTGGAGATCTGAAAATCTGACTATTTGATGTATTTGTCTAGTAGTAAACAAAAAGAGAGTGACAGAAGAAGAATGACTATACCGGAATGAAGTGTTCTTTTCTTTTTGCTTTGGTAAAATTATCTGTGGTGCTGTTTGCCCAGCTGCAAATGCAAAAGTGCTGAAGATAGACTGAGGATAGCGGAACTTCATTAGCTGTTTCTTAAATATTTCCACCACTTCAGGACTTACTTCTTCATCAAATGCTACTTTAATTAACTGCATATAAAGACAGAACATGTTAGAACCTAAAAAAAACCCCACAAAACTGATAAAAGAAATTAAAAGGTCCTAATATATATTAACAAAACCCACATACTTAGGCAGTACTATGCCCATCAGAAAATACAAATATATGTATGTATATCCTATTGATTTTGAGGGATATCATAGAGCTTATTCTTTTTTGTTGTTGTTGTTGTTTACTCTTTGCATTTATGTTGTAACACTAAGGTATTTTCACTATGAAGCATCTGGAATTCTCATAATATCAAACAGAAATATTTTAAGTAGTTGTGCTGGCGCTATGATGTCTACAACAGTTAAAGTGCTAGTCACTTGGGATAGCTCAGGTTGGAAATATTCTGTCAGCTCTACTATATATCAGAAGGTAAAGTTGGTAATGTACTCTCATCAAATCAACAAATTCAGCATTCTTATGTCACAACCATTAAATTTCCATTATTTAGCGATCCTAATTTTTGCCTCACCTTCCAAAGTTTAGAAAACTGCTACTAATAAAGTGTAATAGTGAAATCTGATCCTTGGAAAGGAACTAACCTCCTGCTATTCAACACTGATCCATTCAGCCCATTAGAAATGTTTTTTAAAAACTTCTCATTTATTTATTTATTATTATTTATTTTTTATTATTTTTCTTTTTCTTTAAATTACATTCCATCATCCTCAGCCAAAAGTATGACAGTCAAATCTTCACAGAAAAAGAATTAAAAAAAAATAAGGCATAGATAAAATAGGGAATCCATAAAAGGGCTCAAAAGAACTTTAAGAATGTGCAAAAAGCAAACAAATATCCTAAAGCTTTATCTTTGATTGCATACCTACACGTTTTGAAGTTTGCTTGTTGTCTTGAAGGTGGATTTCATTATTTTTTTTTATTTCATTTGTTTTGTAATTACTTTCCAAAAGATTAATAATTCTAATAATAATTCTAATTCTAATAGTTCTATGATCTCCTTGAAAGAATTTTTAGAAGCTATACTGATACAAAGTTTTAAAGATATTAAGTAGCATAACTACAGCCAAAACACTCTGAACATCCTAATTAATAAACAAAGATGGGGGGTGGGTCACTGCTATCTTATACCCTAGCTGTTACAAAGGGAAGAGAAAGAAAACTGTTTTCACTTTCATAACCTAAAAGAGCACTATGCTAAACAAAAGCAGATACGATGTTTGAGCAGAATCCAGCACTAAAAACACTGATCTAGGTCTGCATTTAGCACATCATTGAAGTATGCTAATTATCCTGGTAAAATATTTCTGGAAAAAAAAGTTCTCATGAAGTCCTCTCAAAAAAGTCCATAGGAATAACTTTTTTTTTTTTTTTGGTTGTTTTACTTATTTGTATTCCTAATCTTATCAATTGACTGGTATATTTAAGAATGATCAGTTAAATAATGTCCACTTTGTAAGCAGCTACTAAAATGTTGATAATCTATTTTATTTTCAAATGTTAAAGAGTTATTGTTCTCAATGAAAGTTTATTTCTGCAGTCAGCCACCCCAACAGAGTATTTCTTGTCTTAAGCACTTAAGTCTACTTTCAGTCTGTAATATAAATTCTTTGCCTTCAACTTCCCATCTCCTAGGATTTAACCACAGATTAGATTACCACCAATAAGGAACATTTGGAGGCTTCAGAGAAGTTGTGATTCCCAATTCTTTGAAGTCCATCTATGTCAATTGCCCTGCACTAAATGCTTCTGCTGAACACACTGAAATAGCCCTTTACTGGATCAAAAATAGAAAGGTGAGAAAAGCAGAGAAAGAAACATGAAAACAGTAATGCTGTGAGTATCAACTGGGCCAAAAAAAGAGTTTATTTGAGAGGAGACCACATTCTGTATTGACTTGACAGGGCAGGAAACTGAACTCTTCCCAGGTATCAGGACAAAAAAAAAGCTCAAAAGTATTCTGAGCTTTCTGTGTCGCGTAAGTTTTACAAAATTTCCTTTTACCTGAAAGGTAGCTGAAGTGATCTGCAGTCCTTCTTGCATACTCTGCTGCAACTGGTTTGGTATAGTGATCTTCTTCTCCTTCGTAATAGATGCAATAGGAAAGCTCCGGATCACTGCCTGCTCTCCCACTGAGGACCACAGAATGTTGTTTATAGATACTTGTTAGATTACAGAATCAGTGCTGTTTTGGTCACACTGTACTTTGAACAGATAGGAACAACCAAGTACAAAGCAATAGGAAAAATAACAGTACAGAATTAATTTCAGGCAAAAGACCTGAAAAGTTGAAAATTCAAGTATTATCCATAATCTGATTTTTTTTTTCTACTTAATTTGGCATGGTTGGAAAAATATTCTCCTTCTGACTCTTCCTACATATTGGAAATGCACCCCTACAATCTAGGTTGGAAGGGGGTGAAGAAACAGTTTCAAACTTACTCTATTTTGTATTGCATTATGCACCTTATAAACAATGAACATTGTTTACGTTCGACTTTACGTACGACTGTGAACTTTCCGAAATAAACTTGTACTTCTGAAAGACAATTTAATTTAATGGCAAGTGTCAAAATATAAAAATCTATCATTCAGAAGAGCAATTTCCATTACATATTAAAAGCAATAGTTAATTTATTAATAATAATTGAAAGAGGAATACTAACTTATGAATGTTTTCCATTTTACACAATTCCAGCATCTGAAAAAAATGGTTTACTGGAAAGCTAGGAGTATTGGAAACCACAGATGTATATGAACATCAATACAGGAAAATATGTAAGAGCACAGTATATATGTTGCCTTATTTGAAGAAATCCAGTTAAGTTAAATACAAAATCAAGATCAACCATTGTCAAAGCTAGTGATGAAAAACCTATAATAAAAGATTATTCCAATGTGATGAACATGAAAAATTATACTTAGAGGTATATGCATTTTGATGCTGATGCTTGAATAGATAGGCCAACTCAAAGTCTTGCCTATCTGAAGTACTACTGTTATCATTGCTCAGTTTTTCTTACCCAGCTGATCATGAGGAGTGCCTTTGAATATAATTCTGTAGGTGGTAAGGAACAAAGCTCCTTCAGCAGGGAGGATGTGAGGACCTCCAAGCAGTCCTCCTGTAGCTTCCTCTCTGCCATCAGGATCCAGTAGCACACGGAGTCCTTCACAAACAAATTCTTCTCCTGGCAGTAAGGCTGGTCGTAGAATTTTGGGCTGATGCAAATAAATTAGCATAAGTGTAATAGGGGTATCAGTGTTATAGCACAGCCTAGTTATATTTGGCATAAAAAAGATTGAAAACAAAATTGTTATGAGACTGATTCCACAGAAGGGAGATGGTGTTTGGAGTCAACTAAGAGAAATGGGTCTCAAAAAACAGTGGGTATGCAACAGCTTGTTTATGATCAGAATCTGGCTCTTCTAGTTTTGTAAGTTCATGTTTCAGGAGACCAAAGCCAAGCGCTATTTATCATTGGTGGAAAATTTCTAACAATGTTTTGATGTTTCCTCCTAACATTATGAGGGGGAAAAATGACTGAATTGCATGATTCGAATACTTGTAAGGAATACAAACATGTTTCATAATACTTGCCTTCTGTATTGGTGGAAGCCTTCTACTCTCACGATGGACAGCCTCCAGGGTCTCTATGTGCATTGCTACAATGCCTGGAAATCAGTAATACTATAAATGAAGTCTGGCATAATATAAAAGAGAAAGTTGCAATCTAATTAGAACTCTGATATTCTGAAATTCTCAAATTTAATCATCAAGGGAATAGTTAGTTGAAATTCAACAGCAATTACAGTCTTTGAAGGAAGTCTGATCTTCTATCCCCACTGAAATTAACTGAAAGGAAAATGTGCATTTCTCTCATTAGTAAAGAAGAAAAATGAAAGACTACAAATGCATATTTTTTGTCACAATTCTTACCTGGTATCATGCAGTGAAGACCTTTGATGTGATCCTGTGTAACTCCACTCTCTGTGCAAACCTTGTCAATAAATCTGGTGATGAAGCGTACAACCGCATTTGCCACATCATTGTTCTCAGAGTCCTCAAACCCACTTTCTGTGTCATAACTCTCTGCAACGCTGCCTGCAATACTTTGGAGGTAAATAGAAGATATTTCAAGTGTGAAAAAATAAGCTGGTGAAACACACATGATACCTGCCTAGACACATAAAAGCTGTATCTTTTTCTAGTAAAAATACATAAACCACTTGCTGAAAATATATGCTCCTACCACAATTACACTGTATTCCCAGTATCATTAACGGTGTCAGAATTGCATGACGACATAGAACATTTTCTCCATGAATTCACTAGTGAAGACCAGCCCGCAAGAGAAAAAAATGGATATTTATATGTATATACTTTCTTGAAAAACAAACAAACACCTTTCATGAACATAAACTCAAGTTATAGGAAAACTAACAGAGTAAACAGTAATTTTCGGGCTGCTGTTTTCTTTCTCGTTATACTCTAGTGTTTGTCTTCAATGTTTGCATTACTACATTAAAAAATCTTGCTGAAGCAATACAATTTTCATGTTCCTTTAAGTGGCAGTAAATTTGTCGATGTGATATTTCATCATTTAAGAGGAACTATGTTAGATTTCCACTTTCCTTATTTAATGATCTTGAAAAGAAGAGAAGATACCGAAAAAACTGATGTTTAGATGAAGTTCTGAAAACTAGTAAGTTTTTTAAAATATTGTCCCAAATGACTGATTACCACTGAACTTGTGTACCCACCTGTTTGTGACAATACTATTACTTCCACTCTCCCAGTCACCAGTAGCTGATGCTCTCAATAACTTGTTCTTACTCGTATCCAAAGGTACTAGCAGGTAGACCATGAGGTTAGCAAAATGAATTGCCTGACTGAAAACTGTACTTTCCTCATTCTGGACTAGTTCCTGCTGAGTTTGTTTATTAAGAGTTGGCCATAATCGCAACTGTTCAGCAGCCAGGTCCATTGCTGTCTTATCGTGGTCCGGACCTACAGAATTTTTCTCCTAAAAGACATATAAATACAAATAAACTATAACTCTGAAAAAACAACTTTTAGTAAAAAAAAGTTTACTAAAATGTTTATTAAAATTATTTATTTAAATCACATATTTATTTAAAAAATAAAAAGCAAATAGCTATGCTTAGTAGGGTTTATTAGAGTATGATTATAGCAACTCAGGATTGAAGTAGTTTACTGAAATACACAAGTAGCATTGCCTACTGTAGGCAGGTCTAATTTAACTATTTCTTTCTAGATCTTTTTTATGCTGTATAATCTTTTATGTTACTTCAGAGTGGTTTACTGATTTTAATATAGCTGCTTTCCTTAGCCTATCTGCTTAGCTCACATAAGATCAAGCATAAATCAGATTGAGAAACAACATGCAGCTGATTGGTTGATGCAGATGATATCTTCCAAATTCCTAGGATGTCCAGGTGAGGCAAGCTTTTATATAAATAGTTTCCAGACCAGCTGAAAACATTCAAGTCTTTGCAAGTTGGAGTCCAATTCTAGCATTTGCTTGGATCAAATTAGGTAGATGACTTGCAGCCAAATTATATTATAGCCTGAGGAAATTAGAATAAAGGAATCTGGAAGCTGATATCACTGACCTAACACCTGATGTTAAAATATTAGAGGACTAATTATCCTGTAAATGTTTTTCTTTATACTATGTAAAGCTCAGCTAATTTAGCATACAAACACATGTGATGCTTCAAGTAGATGCTTTCTTCTAAGTTTTACTATTCTTTGAATTTTTCCTTACAGTGTCAAATTGAAAGGGGCTCCCAGTACACAACCACACAGTCCACTTTACTCCTGATATGTCTGACATGCCTTTTCAATTCTTCATTCTAACTACATTTCTGGTAATCTCTCTCTTTATTTTTCTTCTTCTCTTTAGAGTGCTGTATGTCTTTGGGAAGCATACATTTTTCAGTCACCTATTTGATAGCTCTATTTTCATAAAAGAAGAGAGATTATAAATAGCTTTTTACTATATGTATGTGCTCCTTAAAAATTCTAATTTTAGTATGCTACAAGACTTCCCATTATACTTTCATTTTTGCATTAGAGGTGTACTTTCCTCTTATTGAGAAAGTTTGTGTTCTGGAAGATCTGTCCAATTTTAATGAAGGAAGCAATACCATTCAACAGAAACCAGCCTAGGGCTTGGCAGCAATCTATTACAGGGACATTGGAACTGCTGCTATCTTAAGCTGTTGATGTAACAGAACTCTTGGTAGTTGTCACATTGTTATAAGTTAATATTATCAGGAAAAAATACACCTTTAAAGGGTGGAAAAATGACACAAAAATTGGTGTTACATAAAAATCATAAGGGCAACATCAAATTTTAACGCTTTGCAGAGAAGTCCAAATTTTTGTTATTTTTATTGTTAATGTATACTGCCAAAGATTAGTAACTGAGTATCAGTGTGATTATTATTCTCCACCACAGTTAAGTGAGTAAGTACCCTAAAAAAGCTTTAAGTGAATGAACTGTGAAAATGCTCTTTCTGTACTTCTCTAAGCTGACCTCCTAAAGAGTATTTTTCTTCAGAAAATTAAGTGCAAACAACATTTTTACATTAAAGATGATATTCTAAAGTACAATATTTATTTTCAGAAAAGTATAGATAAATGTTAAGACATTTTCTTCAATGGCAAAGTTCTTCCTGACTGAGATTTTCAGGTATTTTTTCACAGGTTTAACTTGGACACTAACTAGTAGCACATCTTCATACGAACATAGATATGTATCAGTATCTTTAACAGAGGAAAAATGAGAGAAAAACACAGAAAATTTAAGAAACTGTAACTTAGCTTCCTATAACTTAGAAGACATTTAAAATGTGAGTAAAAAATACTACCCTGATATTTAATACATTCTCCTACCTTTTGTCTCAATTGTACTGCCTGGTTGTCTTCTTTGGCTGTAAGGTAGAGGGAACGAACTTGATTTTGCACATTGCCATAGAAGGTTGTTTCCCAAAACTGCTGGTTAGTCCAGATAGGATGGTCTTGTACACAGGTATAAGCAAACTGACTAACTCCAGGAGCTAATTTCTGAAAGCAAAACAAGTGCAAAATAGGCAAAATTATTCTATTATTTCATTTTTGTTCAAAGGCTGTGACTTGAATATTGAAAATTTTATCAAAGCAGTTGTACACAATTAAATATGCAATATATTGTTTTGTACATTATGTATTTTTTATTACATTACTTTTGTAATGTAGTATAGGAAAGAGAAATTATCTCCAGTTTTGTGCCCTTAAAGAAATTAATGTTGTATACAAGTCTAATGCCAGTGCAAGGCATGGCTTTCTTGATTCACTGTAGAAAAATGAGACTCCAGAAAGAGAATTCTGTGATGACAGTATAGAACACTGCTCTAATACAAAGTATTTTCCTTGCCAACAAAATGTAATATTTTTAATATCCTACATCACAGAATTAAGTATTCAAACAGAAAAAAATTCTCATTTCATTCAGAAGTCAGAACTATAGTAATGAAATTTAAAATAACTGTACATGGCAACTGAAGCTGGCCAAGCTGCTTTCCATCATTTATTGGCAGTCCTGGCTATCAGGGTAGGTCCCACTTGATTGGAGGATAGCAAACGTGACGCCCATCTACAAGAAGGGCCGGAGGGTAGACCCGGGGAACTACAGGCCTGTTAGTTTAACATTAGTGCCAGGGAAGCTCATAGAGCAGATTATCTTGGGCGTCATCATGCAGCAGTTGCAGGGCAACCAGGCGATCAGGCGTAGTCAGCATGGGTTTATGAAGGCCAGGTCCTGCTTGACGAACCTGATCTCCTTCTATGACAAGGTGACACGCTTAGTGGATGAGGGAAAGGCTGTGGATGTGGTCTACCTTGACTTCAGTAAGGCATTTGACACCGTTCCCCACAGCATTCTCCTCAGGAAACTGGCTGCTCATGGCTTGGACTGGCGCACGCTTCGTTGGGTTAAGAGCTGGCTGGATAGCCGGGCCCAGAGAGTCTTAGTGAATGGAGTCAAATCCAGTTGGAGGCCGGTCACTAGTGGAGTCCCCCAGGGCTCGGTACTGGGACCAGTCCTCTTTAACATCTTCATCGATGATCTGGATGAGGGGATCGAGTGGACCCTCACTAAGTTTGCAGACGACACCAAGTTAGGTGCGTGTGTCGAGCTGCTTGAGGGTAGAAAGGCTCTGCAGGAAGATCTGGATAGGCTGGACCAATGGGCCGAGGCCAACGGTATGAAGTTCAACAAGGCCAAGTGCCGGGTTCTGCACCTGGGGCACAGCAACCCCAAACAGAGCTACAGACTGGGAGATGTGTGTATAGAAAGCTGCCTGTAGAGAAGGACCTGGGAGTATTGGTTGATAGTCGGCTGACTATGAGCCAGCAGTGTGCTCAGATGGCCAAGAAGGCCAACAGCATCCTGGCTTGCATAAGAAACAGCGTGGTCAGCAGGTCCAGGGAAGTGATTGTACTCGGCTCTGGTGAGGCCGCACCTCGAGTACTGAGTTCAGTTTTGGGCCCCTCACTACCAGAAGGACATGGAGGTGCTCCAGCAAGTCCAGAGAAGGGCTGCGAAGCTGGTGAAGGGTCTGGAGAACAAGTCTTACGAGGAGCAGCTGAGGGAGCTGGGACTATTTAGCCTGGAGAGGAGTATGCTCAAGGGCAACCTTATCGCACTCTACAGGTACCTGAAAGGAGGCTGTAGCGAGGTGGCGGTTGGTCTGTTCTCCCATGTGCCTGGTGACAGGACGAGGGGAAATGGGCTAATGTTGTGCCAGGGGAGGTTTAGGTTGGATATTAGGAAAACTTCTTTACTGAACGAGTTGTTAGTCACTGGAATGGGCTGCCCAGGGAAGTGGTTGAGTCACCATCCCTGGACGTCTTTAAAAGATGTTTAGATGTAGAGCTTAGGGATATGGTTTAGTGGAAGATTTGTTAGTGTTAGGTCAGAGGTTGGACTTGGTGATCTTGGAGGTCTCTTCCAACCTAGACTATTCTGTGATTCTGTGAGTCCTTCCAATAGGCTGCATTTGTTGCAGCAGCACAAGATGAGATAAATTGTTCTCTTCACTGTCATCTACTGCATTGTATGACCCACATCCAGCTCCTGAAAGAATACTCACTGAATGCATATGTTCCTGAAGTCACAAGGGACTGGATCCCTGTGCTAAGGTCTCAAACAAGCAGTATCGACACTCATTACCAAAACACTGTTTTTTTCAGGTAGGTCTATTTTTTTAAGTGGCAGTAGTCCCTCAGCAAGATGTTTAATATTCTTGGTAACCACATATAATGAAAATAAATTTATTTCAAGAACTCCAAATATGAAGCATCAAATCTTCTACCATATGTTCTCACTTTCTGAAAAAGTCCATGGAGACAATCATATTTTACACTGCATATAGCAAAGAAGCACACAATCGAAATACCTACTTATTTCTACAGTAAAACTAAATACGCTACCAGATGCCTCACTTAATATTTTTCACTGTCAGACTACTACCTATACCTGAAATATACACTATATCTAGAAGCAGAATTTTACCTGAATCATTATGTTCTAAAACATTTTACTCTAAAGCAAACATACTACTTGATTGCATATTTACAATTCTACAATCATACACAACAGCCAGTACATATAATAATTCCTTAGTAAGAACTCAAGTGGAACACTAGAAATTTGTTACTGAAAATTTTAAAGCCTGGTTTACAGATTTCTGGTTTTGCAATTCTTTGAACTGTGTTTTCCACATGATGCTCTTCCAAGTACAACATGAACTGAAAGTCCTGATCGTGTGCCACTTATTCATTCCCTACTGAAGACAAGTTCCTTTGAAATGGTATGATTGAGGAAATAATTTGTAACACACTACTAAAATTTAGCCAATTGAAATATCTTCTTGAAATTAACCATCAAAAAGTGATAAATATAAATTTTATTTAATCATGCACAAATTTCATCAAAATTTCTTGGTAACCTGTTAAATCCAAATATATAGAAGATGCAATGGATCAAAACATAAGACAACTGGTTAGTTTAGGCTCCTAGGTTTCAGTTCACATGAACTGATAACTGATCATTCGATCACTGCACAGTAAGAGCTCCGATCTTTGATCTAGCTGTTAAATCACAGACCTGAACAGCTCACGTAATCTCTTCCTGATCACAGAATGGTTGAGGTGGGAAGGGACCTCTGGTCATGTGTCCAACCTCCCCTGCCTCAAGCTAGGCTACCCAGAGCAGGTTGCCCAGATCCCTGTCCAGATGGCTTTTGAAGAAAAAAGAAATAAATAAAAGAAACTTTAAACTCATAATCCTAGGTTCATAATAACAGTGTTCCAGAAATAAAAATGAAGCAAATTATTTTCACATGGGGATGAATGTGATAGAAAAGCTGAGAGGCTTTTAGATGCTCTTCCCGTGCTCATAATTTACAATTATTAATAGCCATGTACAAATCAGAATTTTTAAAGGACAGATTTATGTTCAAATACATTGAAATAAATCTGTACTAACCAGTTAACTCCTAGGCAACATAAAAATAGCCTATTTACAAAAGGATGAAGGAAAATCCCTCAAAATGCTAAACTATCATAAATATTATCATTTCCATCACCTACAGGTGCTAAAACAAATGGCAAAATCCGACAGTGGCTAGAGCACTGAATCAAAGTCAGGACTTGCAGTTCCAGGCTCAGCTCTGCCTATTTTGGGGGGCAAAAACACTTAGGATTCTCACCTTGTTTCAATAAATTTGTGAAATATCAACATGAATAGAAACCTCAAGAAGCTCATGGTTACTTCTATACAGTCAAAATCCTTGGAGCAGAAGTTCTCTCAGTACAAATACAAGCATTCCATGAAGCTTCAGGTGTCTATATTCTCCATCCTGAGAGTGCTTAGCCTAGAATGAAAACTAAGCTAATACATCGAATGGGCTCCAATGTTTACTATTGCATTCAAAAGGAATTTGCACAGGATTTCTCTGATTTAAGTAAAACAGTAGTTCAGTGTTTTTCCTCAAGCAATACTACATATATAACATGAATCTTCACCTATCTTTCCATAAGACAGCTAAAGTATACTGATATTTATGCTCTTTTTCTCTATCCCGATAATTAATTTCTGCCAGACAGGATGAATGTAGGAGTCAGCAAAAGAATTTCCTACTTATAAGGGAGGATTTAAGAGCTGACAGCTTAAAATACACACCAGTAGAAAATCATAAAAATAGTTCTGAACAGATAAAGTCCTTCATCTAAAGCTGTCTGTATGATAGCCTAAATGACCACTGAGGTGTAAGCTGTAATAAGTTCCAGAAAATGAGTGATCTTCTGCAAAGTACACTGAGATCTTGCAATAGACTAAGAGCACTTAAACAACAACAAAAAATCCTCTCCAGCCCACATTACATATGAAAGAGACATCATCCGTATCAAAACAATGAATTACATTTTACAGTCAGTGAAAATCCAAGATAGATCTGGGACTTGCTATGTGTGACTGTATGTAATTTCCTGAAATCAGGAATGAAATTTGCATTGTTTCCACCTTACTGAGTGGCACAGGACAATACCTGCCTCAATTTTTTTTTCTCTTTTTCCTGACACTGGATACTTCTGGTTCTGAAAATGATACTTACAGCTCAGTGAAAAATGTGAACCAACTTCCAGGACTCCCAGGCACACTGTGAGGTGCCCCAGCAGCTTCTCTATTACATTATGTTATTTATATTGCTTGTTTCTGGTAAAGAAAAGCACGCTTGGCACTGATCGCTCATCAGTCATTATCTGCAACACCACACAAGCTTAAAGAAGAAAGCAAGTTTGTTCTAGCAAAGCAAAGGATCGAGTTCTTGATTACAAATTTGAAAAAAAGAGTGAAAAAAAAAAAAAAGAGTAAAAAACAGAATATGAATGCACCTGCAACTACTCTTTTCTCACAGGTATTACCTAGGGTTTTACTGCATGCTTCTTAAAGGAGCAAACTCAACAACACCAAATTGCCAGAAACACTGACCTTCAGAAGTAAATTTAATTTCTGTCTCCAACTTGTATTCTGGGTTACAGGTTTGGATATTTTTGGTGACAAGATGAAGGAAGAGAGGGGAGAAGGAGGTTGCTGCTGAATAAAAGCAAATAAAAGCTTCGTCCTCAACTCCTCAAGGAAACACTGTGCTACAGTGTATCTGCTTGACTTCTGACTGCAACATTAGTGAAATTACCCCCCAAACTTCTCTGCATACCAAAGGGGATCAAAGCACTCCCTCTATGCTTGTGTAACGTTCTCCCTGGTAGTCTGCAAATGTATGTTTATAGATCAGCCAGGACATAGCAAGACAGACACTCCAAAGGGTTACTCCCTGTCTTGGAGCAGTTTATGCAGACATTCGATTACCAACCATCATGTTTCAAGAATAGGTTCCACTTACTGCAGGCAACATGCTGCCCCTCTTCAAGGTGACATAAACCAAGCCCTGCATGCAGCTGTATTCCATGACCCAGTCCTGTATTCATGTGTCTGTTGTGCCCACACAGACACCTGATAAATTCAAAGGACTTCTAAGAAGCCCAGAGGATCACACTACAGAGACTGACCCGCAGAGGTGAGGTTTATCTATGTACTAACTTCATGCAACTTGCATCACATCATGCTTATATCAATATTCACCACAGCATACAAATACTGAAACAAGTGTACGTGTATATGAGTAAGTTTTCAAGCCTGAGTGCTGCATGGATAGTGTAAGTAAATAATAATAATAATAATCTATTCAATAAGTGGCTTTCCCACTTGGTCTAAAATACAAAATTATACCCATATGTACAGTACACACAAATGTGGGCAAAGGTCACACAAGCATAAAGTAATAATTATTATGCTTCCATTGTTATTTTTCTTTTTTAGTTTTGCTTTTTACTGCTTTGGAAAAAAAAAGGACACACAATACTAGATCAAGCATTTTCTCTCACCCCAAAACCTTTCCAACATGAGAGAAGACTGTTTGCCACCTTCTGCCACCCACCATCAGAAAGTTGCCTGACAGGACTGATCACAAGATTAATTTAAATTCTAAAATACTTTAAATTGTAAGTAGCAACTTACACTGTTAATCTACTGTTATTTCACCAAGAAAAATAAAAGAAAGGCCAACTGACTTTCACTTCAGTGCTAACAAATCACAAATGGGTACACAAAACCAGCAGAGGGCAATAGAATTCTAGAATTTTGCAAATTTGGGATGTAACTCAATGGAGTTTTACTTATTGTATAGATTTTCTGGCAAAGGTGACTTAAACATCTAAATACATATTGTCTTTAATGCCAGATTCATGAAGATCATGTATGCATTACTTGAAGCTATACAGAGTATCTCAAAGATTTATACACAATTGTATGAAGACAGACATATGTATGTTAACACAAAATTACATGTAACATTAAATAATACAGAGTGAAATACTACTTCATTCTCTGAAGAGATAAAAAGATTTACAAAGTTCTATTATATACAGATCACACTAGGTAAATTAAAATCACTAGAATGATGGACTTTCAGAAGGCGCAAAAAAAAAAAGAGAGGAAAAAGAGATGACATTTTCATTATTCACTTCCAAAATTCTTTGCTAAGACAAATGTTAAAAAAATCCCCTGGTTAGTCCCTCCCGCAAATGTGCTAAGGTCACATTATACTCTTCTGTGAAGAAATTCTGGATTTTTTTTCCACCTAAAAATAGCTTTGAAAGTGAAATCTTCTCTACCTGCAAAGGCATAAAATCTGTTCTGCTGACATGCATTATGTGTCCTTTCAAAAACAAAGCACACAAATTTAAATATTAAAGGTCAAAGATGATGTTTTGGCATTTGTGATACTGCAAAACCACTTGACCGTAGCTAAGAAGAATCCCCAGATTCCTATTTAAACTAAAAGAAGTATGATTGCTTCTTACAAAAATAATGTACTGAACTATAATCTTTATTTGAAAGTAACGCCTAATGAATGTAATAAAAGCCCTCGATGGGAGAGTGTTGGAAATACTGACAGAACTTTGACCATCGCCTTACTACCTTCTTCCATGATCACACTCAAATTCACAAGCACCTATCAAGTAACTACATTATCCTTTCTCACAATTCAGTGAAATAATGTTTCTGTGTCACCTCTGTAAAACCTTCAGCCATAGTTAATCTACTGCTGGATGGAAGCAACAACAATTATGATGACTAATACTGCTTTACAGCTTCCCTACTGTGCCTCAAACTGCCTGGCTTCAAGCATCAGTACTTATTTCAAACTCATTGTAAACACTTCAGGAGAGGGATCATCATCTTTGTGTTCTTTGGTACAAAAGCAAGACCAGCAGCTCTTGTCTGTAATTAGGGCTCCTGGATCTTCTGGTAACACAAATACTACTAAGACAAAGATATGATAACATTGTAAATCGTCCTTAATCTATTTGTTGCCTGTCAGCTTGTATACATGCAAAACGACTAATATCTCTGAATGAAGAACTGTTACATATGATGATATATGGAAAAGCAATTGGTATATTAAGTTCATATTTTAAAATCTAGTTTATATCATAACAATACCACATTTGGTATTGTGGTTTTGTTACACTCCAGAAGTGTAACTAGGAACTGACCTCAAACTAAAGGTTAAACACATACTTTTTCCTTACAAAATATGAATTGCCTGTAAGGATTAAAATCCAAAAATACACTTCTAGTCCTGCAAAATGATTATTGCATATCATGCCATTTTACATTTTCCCCTCACTGTCCCTCTTTACAAGCCACACTGTTAGGTGGAGTTGAAACATTACAGTCTCTGCTGATGTGAAAAGGCATTGTGGCTCTGATAGTAAAAAAATAGCAAAATCCAAGAATGAAAGCAAATACATAATTATTTTGATACTTGTAACTCCATCAGAAGTACCGCAGAAAATGGTTTCTTCTCTGCTGTGTGATGTCCATAGATATGCCACTATTTATTCTAGACGAGTTTATGTAAAAATAGTCAGAACCTGAAGTCTGCCTACAAATACTTTCCTCTTCGTAGTTCAGTTTATTCCTTAGCATCCAATATACACCACAGGTATGCTCTTGCAGTTTTTAAGCATGTAACAATGTATTTTTTCTTTTAGGTAATTGACACGAGAAATTCTGAGAACGGATAAATAAGAGTAAGAACTACTACTAAAAAGAATGTTACTTAATACAGTTTCAGTCATGAAAACATTTACACAGACTAAGATAGCATCAAAACTGGCAGAATATAGAGATATAAGAAGAAAATTAATGGAAGCAGACAAAGCTTCTTGCCAGAATAATAAAGGAAGTCTTTCAGGATGGGAGTTTTCTAAATTAAAGCCAACAATTCAAGAGTGCAGAATGTTAAAGTGGTTTCATCCCTAGCACGTTAGAGTAAGGCAGAAATGACTAGAAGGAAAAACAGTAATTAGATCTAAAAATGAAAATCATTCAGTATAGAAGGCCCTTTTACATTACAGAAAGTCCATTTAGCTTTATAAAAGGCTAACCAACAAGTACTGCTGTTTATGAGAATTACCTGGGCCAATTACAGTTAAGTAGAAATGCAAATCAAGAACTAAAAACTCACATTAAATGTAAAAGCAAAAACAAAATCAATCAATCAATCAAACAAACCCATACCATCACTAATTTGCTTTTCAAAATCAGCTGTCATCAGCTACCTCTATACAATTTCATGGTATTTATACAAATTCCAAGATAAAGATTAATGCACTATTTGGTGAAAGGTAACAGGAGATAACATTAGTACCAAATTTTCCACTGCTTTTGACCATGCATTTGGGCTAATATTCCACTGATTTAATCTGATAATAACTGTAAGATTTGCCTGATAAAGACATAAAAATTGAGCTGATTCTTTAATCAGCCTTTCATCATGTCACTTTGTACCTGGTGCTACATGAGAGAGAGCATTTCACATGACGATGCTTCCATTACATGTAATCATCCTGGAATTGGTGTCTCTTGGAAAAAGGTCTGATGGCAATATTTAAAATATTATATATATATAAAACTACTCTGAATTTCTCTAGTATTTCCTCTTCAGTCTTAGAGAATGCCCTTATCCCTGTAACTGGCAATCCTCTGACACCTGAGAGGCTCTGGAGTGAAGAGGTCATTTACTTCGGCATTTCAAGGTGGGAAGATTTTCATCCATTATATGTCTGTCATAGCTGTCACTGCAACTTTGTAGTTTATTTCAACCAGGAAAGTATAAACTAAAATTAATTTCCTTCTGTTATTACGCTACGCTGAAGAGCATATATTTGCTGCTATGGAAAAAAATTGGACTACATATCATTTTTAGCATTAAAAATTCCAACTTCACATTTTCTCATTAATTTCAAACCTTTTTCTTAAATTGTGATTTTGTACTACCTTGAAGATTAAAACCAACCAACACTTCCAATAAACACTAACTTCTCAAAAATGATGCTACCATAATTCCTAAGATGACCTGAATAAATACTTTGTAACATATCAAAAAGCTTTATGTAAATGATTCAATGAATTCTGGCAGACTTTTTAAAGACTGAATAAAGCAGACGTCCTCTTTTATGTAATTCTATTTCTTTCTCAGTAGAGGAAGGCTTAGTCATATGGAGTACAAACAATAAATGGGCAGACGTGCAAGAACATCCAATCAATACCTTAACCTGAGGATTGCACTGAGTCCTAGCGTGTGTATTTCTCCAATGTTTCACTGTACATTCTAAAATAAAATTAGCATCAGAATCCAACTGAAATTTTATTCAAAATTTGTTTGTTTTCAAGCACAAAAAAAAGAATCCTAGTCCCGTTTCTTTCCAAGAAGCATATCATTTAGTCACGTAAAAATTATGAACTCCAATGCATCTCACTGTGTTACAGTAAAGGACAAGTGACAACTTTCATGTAATTCATCCAACCAACGAGACAGCTTGCTGCATCAGATTTTTTGTTGCTGTTTTGTTTTTTTACTAAAACTAGATAAACACTATCCAAAGTTTGTACAACAACTACTGACCCAGAAATCTAAATCCAACACTTGTGATTACAAACTGCTCTGGCTACTGCAATTTGTAGACACCTACAAAATACTGTAGCCCACTCAACATTTTTACTAACAAACTTCGGTTTCAGATAAGTGTGTTCTTATTAAGGCATTTCCTTTAATCAAACACAGGTGATCAGAATTGTCACTTCTGAATGCCCAATAACAATAATTCACAAGTGGGTTACTTGTATTTGAGCACATATGATTACAGATAGTCCAAGTAGGAAATTTTAATTATAAAACGTTGAAAAAACTCCCTGAAAGTCAGAAGATTTTTATTGTGTTACATTCTGCACACTCAGGTTCTGCAGTGGTTGAAGGATGCAACAAACAAATCTGTGATCAGACCGGAGATCACCCTAGCTGAAAAGGGAGGGAAGACGAAGAAGCAGGCTCAGGCTGTGGCTTTAAATAGCAGGGAGAAAAAGAGATTTTGCTTCCTCTGCCTGTTGTCCAGTGGACAGTGTGAAACTGGTGCCTACGAATGATCATCACTTTTGCTGCACACTAAACCTTCAGTACAGTGTAGTCTACACTACAGCTTTCCACCTTACAAAGAGACATAATTTGAAACAGTATATCCAAATTTTGTGAATTTGACAAGGCCAATTATACAATTGTGAAGCTGTCTTCCTTCCCAAAGTAATAAAATAAAACCAAAATTCAAAAATATCTTTTTCACCTTGCCCTTTCTTCCCATGTGTAGAACTCTTTACTGCAGCAATACAGAATAGTACATTTCTACTTTATACACAGAAAGAAATGACTGCATACCAAATAAGCATGGGCCATCTGTACAAAAAAAAAAAAAAAAAAAAAAAGGAAAAAATTCTTTTATCTTCAAGTATAAAGACATTTTATTTATATTGTTTCAATTTTAAACAAAATTCCAACAGCATTACTAATGGTAAACTAAAACCTTTTCCTAACCCAGAAGCAAAGATGTGTTTGTTTTTGTGACATTAAAAGTACACATTAAGAAGTCCACTGTCACTGGTGAGTCACATTTTGCTAACAGCTCAAGTCTAATATCTAAAATTTTTAAATAGCATTGTGACCATTTTTTCTAGAAAAATTCAACTTATTTCTCCAGGCCACAAATATGTAGCCAGTACTGACTTCTTGTCTATGAATTTAATCCTGCCAGCTATGAGTTAGCGTACTTCTGTGATTAAATCCTGCCCGATCAAGTTTCACAACAGGCCACTCACCAGACTTCAGGAGTTGGAATTCTTAAATTTCAACAGACATCCTAAGAGCCGATACCATGCTGTACATGCCACGATATTTCTTGTTCTTTTAATTAGATACATGTAGAGATACCCTAGAGTAATCACTATGTAAGCAAAGACAATAGGAGGTGCACAAGACCTGTCAGATGACAAGCTTGTTTCTTAAAATGTATTTTGTACTGTTTTCCCAAGAATACTTTAAAATACCTCAATGCTAGAGCTTTGGCTACTTCATGAGACTATTCCAGAACCTTAAAGACTTTATCCCTAAGAATATGTTTCCTTACTACTTAGTTTCTTGGTTTCATCTGCTGGACTCACATGAAAATAGATCTTTTTATTTACGGACCTCAAACACTTGTTGTCTTTGTGCACCCATGTACAGTAAAGCTATTTAGGATGAAAAGGTAATTGTTTCATTACTGCTCTCCTTTATGTTAGGTAACTAAAATGAATGCTCATCCTGAAATTTAATATTTCATATGCACAATAGGTCTCTAACAAAGGAACTGTGATGTTGAGTAACTTCTTTACTTCATTTAAGTAACATGAATTACTTGTATTGTAATGAAATCCCCTAATTTCCCATCAAAATACTACAGCAAATACAAATGGTAAAATATATATTTGACTGATACAATTCCATAATGTCATTAGATTTATTACTGTCTTTCTTACCGGTAACTTTATTTGGAATATCACTTCTGCAGTATTACTAACTGAACACAAAAATGAAAACCTGTATTAGATTCTCAATTCCTGTCTTTTCCTGGCTTCCAAGAACACTGTGTAGTTTCAATGTAGCCAGGTGAAATAATATTTAATACACTTCTGGCATTAAACATGGTGTTTTGATAACAAAAACATCAGTAAAAACAAGACGTACTTCTAAGCACTACTTCAACATTTTTGTAAAGCATATTGGCAATCACACTGCAGAGGCAAGATAGTTCTACATACCGAAACAACAGTATTGAAATATCTGTACGCTGCCTACAGAAAACAAAATATAGCTTGATTTGTGTATAAACAACACTGTATATGGTAATTCAGCAAAATTGACAAGCAATTCAGCAGAAAGTGCCATAACATGGTTTGACAGTGCAAACATACCAGTTTTGCCACTATAAATTTTAATGAAAACAATTCCCCAAATGATTTTAATTTCAGTTTGTACATTCCTCTGGACTTATCAGAGACAGAATAGCAATATGCCTTTTTAAGCAGCAAAACTTATGCCATTCTATCTAATATTTCTGTAAAGAAAAAAAACAGTGAATAGAAAACTTATAAACTATTAATCAGTATGTTAGAAAGCAGGAAGCCCAAGGGAAAAAAGAAATGCAGCAGGATTGGCCACAAGTTCTCCCCAGAACAGGGAAAGAGGACATTTATAGTTATAGTTACATTTATAGTTACTGTACAGCAGAAATCCCTCCAAGACATTATATAGGGAGATTTGAAGGAGGTGGAAAAATGTCACCCATTATTCTTAATTTAAGAATATTGATACAGGTTGTTGTTCCTACACAGGTTCATGTCAGGCACTTAGCGTACTCATTCCAGTCGAAAATAAAATACTGAAAACCTCAAGAGAAGCTGAAAAAAGCTTCAGAAAGTTTCACTTTGATTCGAATTCCATTCAGAACCTATAAACTGTTAATTGTAACTAATCACTACAGAGTTTGTCTACTGATATGCGCTGGAAAACACATCAGTATGTGTTTAGTATGAATAACTAAGTTTTATACCAAAATAAGTACTTTTGCCAAACAATTGTATCTAATGGGACATACCAAAGGGGACCATCACTGAACCTGAGGATTAGATCTGGGAAAAACAAAATTCTTTTTCTATTATGCATTAACAGCTGGCTTTTGCAAGCAACAGTCAGGTTACTTTATTTTTTAATTCAGGTCTGGAACATTAAAAAGTCATCATGCTTCTTATATCCGGGGACTCACAACTTACTAAGTAAAAAATTTCAGAGTTAAACATAAGTAGTGGACTATTTTATTACACAGAAGATTTCTGTGAACTTTTTGTGAGAGAGATGGTATGAGATCTCAGTACTCCTATTGAAACTAGAAGCCTATAGAAGAAATTAATGATTCTATGTTCAATGCTGCCTGTTCTCCCTGATGGTAAAATCAAAACTTATTTAAGCTTATTTCAACACGCATGATACTCTATGCAAAAGATTTTATCATTTTTTTAATTTACCACTTTTTGGCAATTATTAGAATAACTAAAATTAGGAAATAAAACAAAGTCAACATTTCCTCATAAAAGACTTTCAGTGACATCAGTCAACTTTAGAACCAGGCTTCCTACCCATCATGCACCTTCTGTCATCAATTTCTTCCTTTTAACTATATGTAAACTAAAATTACACTAAATAGTTTTAAATGAAGAATAAGAAAAACTTACCCTATAGAAAGCAGTTGTCAGGGGTAGCAATGCTGCAGCAATGCTATATTCTTCTGAAGATGAACAATCCTTCAAGAGAAACATAGGAAGGAAATTAGCAATCATTTTTAATTTTATGCATTATATAATTTCATTTCTGCTTCACACAGTCCCTCTACTTCCTAGATATATTTTAATCACTTGAAATAACATATGACTAATATATATATATGCACGTGTGTACATGTGCACATTTTCCCTTGCTTTTGGCTAGACAGGTTTTGCTATGATTGGTCTAATTTAAAGAATTTATTAGCCTTTATTAGTTTTTTTTTTTTTTTTTTTTTCATTCCTATATCTGAATCACAAGTTCACCAACATAGTTTACTTATAAAAGGAAACAAAAAAAAAGGTAGCTTGCTTCCATTTAGGTCCACAGCAAATTTGACCGTTAAATGGAAGTGATGTGCTGACCAAAAAATGTACTTTCAAATAATTTATACAAAGAAACTGACTTTTATTTAATATGAAATAATCACCTCTACTACAGCTTGACAAAAGATTAACTTTAAAAGAAGATGAAAACCATCTCTTGTCAGTCTTGGAATGCCTCATTCAACTGTCAAGTGTGTCTCTCTAGGCTGAAAAGGGTATGCCAAAGTAAATTAACCAGCAATTGTGCTGATGAAAAGAGTAATTTTACTATGGAAGTCTTTTAATTGGAAATAATTGGAATGTAACAATATTTAAAAACAAAGTTGCTTGAGTGTTTATGACTTTCAAAACACAGAACAAAAATATTCATCAAGAGTTTGAAAAAGACTCATTTTTATTTTTTGATTTTTTTTTTTCATTTGCTTTTTTTTCTAACACTGGAAAACATAACAATGCACATAGCTCTAACTTGACAAATCTATCAGCATTATGCCCCTGCATGACGAATGGCTAAACATTTCCATCTGAATAACTCATTTCAATATTATTAATGTTCATGCCTACAATGGGTACCCTTCAGCCCAAAGCACACTTCTGTTAGCTATACATAACATTCAACCCAATTCCAAAATTGAAATATCTCAAGTGTTCCTCTGCCAGACTTTTCATTTATGCCTTCTTCTCATTTTATTTCCTCCTTGGAGTTCTCTAGAATACACTGAAGAAAATCTGGCACCAGCCAACTGTGATAGCAAAAATATAAAATCCACATTATTGGAACAATCACGTTAACAATGAACATTAGGATGGTAGTTGCAGTACCCTCGGTGCTCCTTCTCAAATGGCTGCTGACTGATTATGCAATGCAGGTTTAAAACCATAGACTAAAAAGCTTGTTACAAGACTGTTTTTCTTCTCATACTTTAAAAGTCCATTTCATCCTTTCCAATAATAAATACTTCATCTTCTACTAACAGAGCCCAGCTAAACAAAATATCACTGGACATACACAGTCAAACACTGTGGCAGATAGAAAATTACTTACATATGTATTTTGTATGCATATGTTGTAGGTAGACAACAGGTTTAGAGATGAGAAACTTTATTTTTGCATAGAGCTATTGAAGGCTATAACTTGTCTAACTCTGCATGAATGCATGTATACTAACTGTGAATGGAGAACAAAAGATGTTCAGCTGCTCAGATTTTCTAACACATTCCAATCTGGTAGAGAAAAACAGTAGGAAAAGTAGACACTGAAAAACTTGATGTATGTTGTAATGATGTCTTTCAGTATTCTGACATGTGAATACAGAAAATTTGTATGCAGAATCATTTTCTGTCCAAGTTAAAACAGTAACACTAAAGGACATAGCCTGAGCTGCAGTTCTTTTTCAATATTAGCATTATTTTCTATTGTTATCCATATTTCCAATCCCCATTTGTAACTTTGGATATGTATTTTTAGTTTTATATAAAGATATGAAAAATACTAGTAAGAAAAATTCTCATTTAAAATCAGACTTTACAACACTTAGGAGTACTCCACAGTTTTCAAGGAAATAGGTATCTTATTTCTGTATGTGCTTATTTATAACCAGGTACCAAATGATCCATCCTGATTATTTCAAGATATCTATTTAATCCTTTAGCTCAAATTATTTATAAGAGCTTTTGTCTTTTACGCCAAATATATATTAAAATATCTTTATTTAAACTGAGCAATGTATCTTCACCTAGAGAGCATCCAATATACCAAGAGCTAACATATGTCTCAAAGATATATATCACAGCCACATAAACAACATAGTGTATTATTTTTCCATTCCTTCTTGCAAGTATGAAATTCTCCACATATTCTATGTCAGCAGTACCCCCTGGACTGAATGTATGAATGTGTTATCTACATATATTTTCTTCTCCAGTACATGTAAAATGATCTGTTTGGAATTAAATATAATACTGCTGTTTTGAGAACAGTGAAATTAACCAAGTATTCCTCTTCCTTGTGGTAGCATGACAGAATGCTACAGTTAACAGAGCTGTTACACTGAAATCACAGCCTCAATTACAGGTAAACCGAAGCACTGGAAATGTTGTATTGTATTTAATGAATTTAGGCTCTTGAAACAAAGAAATCCAGCTGCTTTATACACAATAATATCTTTACCAATCATGAAAAATATCTCTTTCTACTGCTACAGAAGTATACAAATCAAATACTGTAAAATAATTAGAGCTGTTTTCTTATGTTGTAAAAAATGAAGTTGAAACACATGGGTGGGGAGGGATCAAATATTCTCGGCAAATTAATTACTTTGAAACAATGTCTAACGACACTAAAGTTGGACTTCAGTGATGCCATGTGCAGAGTGCTTTGAATCCACACCTAAGTCAGGTGAGAACCTGACATATATTCTGACAATTCTGATCACATATTTCTTTGATAGGTAGTTGCTGAAGTCTGTAGCAAACTGGAAGTGTTACAGTAATTCGTGTACCTTTAATGTACTTAGTATTGCTAAACTGAATAAAAAAGATACTATCATCACATTGAAGAAATGACAGCTAGAAGTTGCAGAGTTGGGTTGCTTGGGTTGGATGCCTGGGTCTGGTGGCACAGAGGAAGGCATCAATGGCTTCTGGAGTCTGGTAGGTGGCTCAGGCTTCCAGTACTGCAAAGGACAGGTAACTCTTCTCCTCATTCTTGATTTCAGAACAAGTTCTGACCTGAACTTTTGTTTGGAAAACATAGTATGTCATCATCAAATATAGATGCCCTCCACAATCTGATCCTCACAATGAACAGCCAAGAAAAGACACCCAAGAAGAAGGTTTCTTCCTGAGCTGCTATTCAAGGTGCAGGCCTGGATTCAACAACTGTTGATGTTCCACTGGCTACATGAGCAAGCTGAAGTGAGTGAAACAGCAACAGGTAAGCACAAACCTACATATGTTCTTGAAGAGGCCACAGTAAATAACAACTGAGACTTAGGGATTTCTGCTTTCTCTTTGTCACATGATAAAAATCTGGTAGAGACATATTAAGTATTTGGTATTATTTGGAGCTTCCTACTGAACTGCAATTTTCCTCTTAAATCCATCTTGATAGTCTTTCTCATTAAGTGCTAGCTAATACAGATTGTGGCTGTACTATGCCACGCTCTGCAGTGAACAGTAAGCTTTTCAGACATCGTGTTTTTAATAACTTATAGAAATCTGAGTATGCTGAAAATTTAGGAGCCAACTTTGCTTTACAAGCAGCAGAACTGTAAATACACTGAATTACCTACAAATCTATTGCATTAAATGAACATGCAATGAATGCATTCAAACTAACAAGCTAAACATGTCAGCTTTTGGTCTTTTTTTTTTTTTTTTTTTTTTTTTTCAGTACAGTATGATGTACACACACTCTATTAAAAATACTGTTGAAGTAACACTCAATACTGCATTGCACCTCCTGAGAAGTACTGGATGCTGTCAATTTCATGAAGACCAAGACCATACGTCACTATGTGTGACTAAGGCCATAATGAATCAAGAAAAAATGCCAGAAACTTTAGAGATACATGTTAAAGTACTAAGAGAAGAACTGCTAACTCAGCATGTGTAAAGTAACTGTAAACTATGTACATTTGCTACAAATTACAGGTGTAATACTCGTTTCAAATTCCCAGATGATTTCAGTGGTGCCAGGATTTAATTTTTATTGTTACAGCTATATTATGTGGGTAGAGTTCTACTGAATCTCAGCATTTTTATTGTTAATGCAGTTATATTATGGAAATACTTGTGACTATCAAACCCAAGGCAAAGACTTATTTTCATCTAAAGCTGTAAGAGAATTCAGCAGTCCAGTTTAGAAAAAAAAAAAAAAAGTCTGTTAAAAGGAGTAAAGATCATCATGTCAAACTCCAATTTAATTCAAAACGAGAATTTAATTTTAATGAGCTGATTTTAGATAAATATTTATTTTCACTGGATAAACTGCATATATAAATACATTAATGCAATCAAACTATAAAAATAGTAGTCTATGAAAACCATAGGATCCATCCAGATTTATCAAATAAGGGAAGTAAAGATATTCTACCACCTCAGAAACACCCACAGAGCTATTACAGACATCATCTACTACAATCTCCTACTCTCCTTGCTCGAAAAAGGCAAGATTTCCATTCAAACATAGATTACTACAAAGTCTCATTCTGACTTGAAAGAAGCACTTAAAACTAATACACCATAGGATTTAAAAGAGAATACCTATTCCGTGTTGATCAATGGTACGACCAATGTCCTTTATATCCAGTCTCAGTAGAGTTAAAAATCCAAGTAAATAAACTATTAATTTTACAATATACTGATTATATCTAATATAATTATACGCTGCCTTGAAAAAAGGAGACAAGAGAGACCAATTTGGAATTTCCAGTGTAACTTTTAAGAGTATTTAAACTGTAAGATTTAAGTCTACTGATAAATCCATCCTCTGGAGCAATACTGAAAGGACATTTTGTTAAAATAAATGCAAATATGACACTAATTGATTATGTTACTTATTACTACCAGTTAATAATGAACTTCAAGAGAAATTTCATAATCTGATTTTTCAGACAACATTTTAGATAAAATCTTCTTACTGAAATAACAAGCAAAATTACTTTTCCAGTGAAAATTAATGTACTGTTACTTTCTTCTTGACCTTCATATAGAACTTTGCCTAGTAAATCTAATCTAGCATCCCTGCTCACTGCTGCTTTCCTTTATAACGAGATCAAAGATTTCTTTTCTTTTTGTCACTAAAGGTGAAATCCAACTTCATTAAGACACTAAGATTTTGTTAAATTAGATACAATTCTTCTGGGACTTCAGAGATTGGATGCGAAGACATACCTAGAAGACCCATGTAGCTGATAACCTGGGGACTGATCTACCAACAGAACTACAAGAATATGAAACATGGAACATACTGCCTTATGTTACTGCTTATTGGGTATTCAATTCTCATTACTTTTAAAGCTTCTCATTTTGATAAGGATATATATCATTACAAAATTATTAACTTAGACAATCAAGTCTGTCTTCATAAATGACCCTGGCACATTTTAAGTTTGTTACACAATAGCCCAAGATTTTGCCTTTTGTTCTACTTAAAACACTGTTACAGTGATACTCAGTAAATAAGAACAAAAATACAAACGCTTACTATCTCTTGTTTCTAGGCTTACCATTCACTAAAATCATGCTGTAACCTTTTGAAAAGCGACTTCTCAGATTGCTACCTAGTCACTGTCTGACAGCAATAATTTGATACAAAGTCCATATGGGACAGAGTTCAACTGCGCTCTGAATTATGCCAGACCTAATACTTCTTTTATCCTCTATCACCATTACATGACAGTGAGACTGTTGTATGTTAGTATGGGAGCCAAAGCAGACGACAAAGAAACAGCATCCAACCTGGAAGAACCCTCAGTGATTTGTTTTGGCATTGCGGTCTTTCTGCCTGACAACGAGCCTTCATGAGGACCACTTCGTTAAGGAACCATTTACGTCCGCAATGCGATGCAAGATGTTGTGAATCTGCCATTCAGGGCAGCAGGAGAACCAATTCTGTACTGCAAGAACAGGAGAACCAATTCTGTACTTTATTTCACAAAGTGCTTCATATCTGGTTTTACCTGGCCCTGAATTCTCATAGGTTCATCTGTCCTTGAAACACAAAAGGGACGGAATTTAATTAATGCAATTTAGATGTAATTACACATGCAGATAACTTTTATTGATTTTGTAATGTTTCCTTTTGCTTTACTCTGCATGTTAAGAAGTTAACAATGCAGTATATTTTCTGTATGCAGCTTCATTTTACTTCTGATCACAACAAATCAATACAAGCAACAACATTTACTCAAAGAGCTGTTGAGCCCCTCTCTCCCCACCCCCTTTTTCTTTCTCAATAAATACATTTCCGTCTAGGATTTAGATTACTCATTTCCTCCTTCCCATAACAAATTAGGTTTAGGAAATCAAGAACCTCAATTTTTATATGCATAAATTACACATTCTTCACTGGATTTTTACTGTACCCCAAAGGAGTAAAAATGTGTAACTTTTTTTTTTTTTTTCAAGATACTGATAAACACAAGAATGCCATCCCTTGCGTCTAAGCACATCTGAGTTTCTTTAACAGAAATGCCATGCATGTTTCTGAATACTGTCATGAGGCCCATGGCAATAAAGTTCAACATACTCTGGCTGTAATCTTCTCCCAAGGAAATGGTTGGGATGCCAAGATGCCTTTTGACTTTTATTTCACAGCAGGGCTTCATTCACAGTGACTCTGTCCAAACCTTAAACTACACCAGCTGTGATACAATGTCCTGCATAGTAATTTGTAAAAACTATTTGACAAACAACCCTCAAATGATAGAATGCATTCCAATTCATGACTGAACAGCGATCAATATCCATTAACTACTCAGTTGGAAAGGGATGATTGATTCATAATGTATTTCCACTGCAGTATATGTCTAACACCCCTGTAGACTGAAGCACTGATGCAGTGATTGCAAAACATAAATACAGGATACTTTGTAAAACACTTTATAGACAGCCCAGTTAATTGAGCTAGCAAGTAACACAAAAAGGTTTAAAATATTGAAAGAGCTATTAAAATAGATGCAACATTGCCGTATAGTCCAATTACATCTTAACGAATCAGTCCACAAGCACTTGTTACACATTCCTATGCATTCAAGCCTCCATTTGGTATGCAGCAGAATCTCTTATAAGCAAAGTCACAAACTTTCAAACATGTAAGAGCATGTTCACCTTCCTTAATTCTTCTCTAAATTTCAAGGGATTTTCTAATTTCATATACTTGCAATACAAATGCATCACATTGTTAGTGCATACTCTATACAATTTTTATAACTTACTATGAATTAACACTTTATTAGTATCAGAGTTGTATGAGTATATAAAAACAATTCACTGAAAAATGAGTTTTTCACTTTAGAAAAAATATTGTTTCGATGGAAAGAGAATTTTATAGCTATTTTCTGAAATGCAAACACTCAATACTCAAGTCAAACAACTGAATTACCAAAAAGCTCTGAGCCTGATTCACTTTGGAGAGACTGAACAAACAGTGGTTGATGAAATGCAACTTGGAAGTAGCACTTTTCAATCAAATACCACATGACAGTAAAACCCGTCATCAATCCTAGCACCCTGTCCAGCTGCATCTTGAAAATCTCCAGTGGAAATTTAGATCCTCAAAGGAAAAGTATGCACCAGATTATTTTTGATGGTGCATTAATTTAAAATTATCCTAAAAACACTTTCTAAAAAAAAATTTTAAAAACGAAATTTTTTTTTTTTTTTTTTTTTTTTTTTTTTTTTTTTTTTTTCCTAAGTTTTTACAGGTACTTTGTCAATTATGGGTGATTTTCTGGGGAAACACAAACAAAACACTTGGACAAGACCTTCATGAAGGCAAGGAGCAAGTTCAGGTGATCTACAGGAAAGGAGGACTAAGGAGAATCTCCATCCTTTACTGGATGTGGGGAGAAACTTAGTGATGAGAGATGAGGAAAAGGACGAGGTGCTTAATGCCGTCTTTGCCTCAGTCTTTAGCAGCAAGACCAGTAGTTCTCTAGATACCCAGTATCCTGAGCTGGTGGAAGGGGGTGGGGAGCAGGATGTGGCCCTCACAATCCATGAGGAAATGGTTGGCGACCTGCTACAGCACTTGGATGGACGCAAGTCGATTGGGCCAGATGGGATCCACCCGAGGGTGCTGAGAGAACCAGCGGAAAAACCGGTCAAGCCACTTTCCATCATTTATCAGCAGTCCTGGCTATCAGGGAAGGTCCCAGTCGACTGACAGCTAGCAAACGTGACGCCCATCTACAAGAAGGTAGACCGGGGAAACTATAGGCCTGTTAGTTTGACCTCAGTGCCAGGGAAGCTCATGGAGCAGATTATCTTGAGTGTCATCACGCAGC
>CM021769.1:62195208-62233851 GCA_011076525.1 Nettapus auritus
TTTTTTTTTTTTTTTTTTTTTTCCTAAGTTTTTACAGGTACTTTGTCAATTATGGGTGATTTTCTGGGGAAACACAAACAAAACACTTGGACAAGACCTTCATGAAGGCAAGGAGCAAGTTCAGGTGATCTACAGGAAAGGAGGACTAAGGAGAATCTCCATCCTTTACTGGATGTGGGGAGAAACTTAGTGATGAGAGATGAGGAAAAGGACGAGGTGCTTAATGCCGTCTTTGCCTCAGTCTTTAGCAGCAAGACCAGTAGTTCTCTAGATACCCAGTACCCTGAGCTGGTGGAAGGGGGTGGGGAGCAGGATGTGGCCCTCACAATCCATGAGGAAATGGTTGGCGACCTGCTACAGCACTTGGATGGACGCAAGTCGATTGGGCCAGATGGGATCCACCCGAGGGTGCTGAGAGAACCAGCGGAAAAACCGGTCAAGCCACTTTCCATCATTTATCAGCAGTCCTGGCTATCAGGGAAGGTCCCAGTCGACTGACAGCTAGCAAACGTGACGCCCATCTACAAGAAGGTAGACCGGGGAAACTATAGGCCTGTTAGTTTGACCTCAGTGCCAGGGAAGCTCATGGAGCAGATTATCTTGAGTGTCATCACTCAGCACTTGCAGGGCAAGCAGGCGATCAGGCCCAATCAGCATGAGTTTATGAAAGGCAGGTCCTGCTTGACGAACCTGATCTCCTTCTATGACAAGGTGACACGATGGGTGGATGAGGGAAAGGCTGTGAATGCGGTCTACCTTGACTTCAGTAAGGCTTTTGACACCATTTCTCACAGCATTCTTCTAGAGAAACTGGCTGCTCCTGGCTTGGACTGGTGTACACTTCGTTGGGTTAGAAACTGGCTGTGTAACCAGGCCCAAAAAGTCGTGCTGAATGGAGTCAAGTCCAGTTGGAGGCTAGTCACTAGTGGAGTCCCCCAGGGCTCGGTACTAGGGCCAGTTCTCTTTAATATCTTCATCGATGATCTAGATGAGGGGATTGAGTGCACACTCAGTAAATTTGGAGAGGACACCAAGTTAGGTGCGTGTGTCGATCTGCTCAAGGGTAGGAAGGCTCTGCAGGAAGATCTGGATAGGCTGGACCGAGGGGCCAAGGCCAACGGTATGAAGTTCAACAAGGCCAAGTGCCGGGTTCGGCACCTGGGGCACAACTACCCCAAGCAGAGCAACAGGCTGGGAGATGAGTGGTTAGAAAGCTGCCTGTAAAGAAGGACCTAGGAGTATTGTTGGGACTGTTGACAGTCGGCTGAATATGAGCCAGCAGTGTGCTCAGGTGGCCAAGAAGACCAATGGCATCCTGGCTTGCATTAGAAACAGTGTGGCCAGCAGGTCCAGGAAAGTGATTGTCCCCCTGTACTCGGCTCTGGTGAGGCCGCACCTCGAATACTGTGTTCAGTTTTGGGCCCCTCACTACAAGAAGGACATGGAGGTGCTCCAGCGAGTCCAGAGAAGGGCTGCGAAGCTGGTGAAGGGTCTGGAGAACAAGTCTTACGAGGAGCAGCTCAGGGAGCTGGAGTTGTTCAGCCTGAAGGCGGCTCAGGGGCGACCTTATCACACTCTACAGGTACCTGAAAGGAGGCTGTAGCGAGGTGGCGGTTGGTCTATTCTCCCATGTGCCTGGTGACAGGACGAGGGGGAATGGGCTTAAGTTGCGCCAGGGGAGGTTTAGGTTGGATCTTAGGAAGAACTTCTTTACTGAATGAGTTGTTAGTCACTGGAAAAGGCTGCCCAGGGAAGTGGTTGAGTCACCATCCCTGGAGGTCTTTAAAAGACGTTTAAATGTAGAGCTTAGGGATCTGGTTTAGTGGAGGACTTGTTAGTGTTAGGTCAGAGGTTGGACTAGGTTATCTTGGAGGTCTCTTCCAACCTGGATAATTCTGTGACCTTAGGGAGCAAGACTTATTGAAAGCATTTCCAGACACGTGAAGAGCAAGAAATTGAGAATAGAAAGCACAAGCTGACCAGGGACCCACATGCTGTGTCAAACCAAGACTCTGCCCTAAAATTCAGGAAAAAGTACAAAATGAATTGCCTTGCTTTGTTCTTGTTTACAAATATTACCAGAAATCTCCAAGGAATAGGTAAAATAGAAAATATTGCAGTTGAATTGAATGGATGCTCAGAATGAGAGGAAATGCAAATATCATGAATACCTTGACATCAGGAACAAAACATTATAAGAAAAACAACTGGCAGAAGTTAACAGATTTACAGTAGTGATATTAAGTTTCGTAACATGTAAGACTGATGGGAAAATAAGAGGGGGAAGAATATCTTGTACCAAGTCAAAAACATTAAAAACATAGGTCTTACCAAGAGATACACTCAATAAGCAAAAACTAATGAACAAAACAATTAGAAAGTTTAAGGATCTCAACCAAGAGAAGGAAAGCATCAAGAGAGTACAGAATAAAGACACCCTGAATAACTAAGAAAATACATAAAGAGAAAACATTACGCATAACAAAAAAAATTATGAGAGATGCACTTGCATACCTATAGATACACACACACCAATTACATCCACAGGCTTCTGGCAGGTGCCCCTGGGAATCCAAGTACACGTCTGTGTGAGTGTAACACTGCCTCTGGGAGACGCATTTTCCACAAACTGCCAAAAGTGGAGTTTCTTTTCAAGATGTGTTTGTATTTGACATCTTGTTGCCGGACAGCTTCAGCTTTTCTACACCAACTTTGATAGTACTGAGAAGCTTTGCTACAGTTTTGGCAGAGGTATCAGCTAGCCTGTGTACAGCTGCACCAAAGGACAAGAAGAATGACAATGACCAGCTGCTTCTGGAAGAAGTTTTCTTGGATCAGCCTCATTGGTGCAGCTCCATTTGTGGATTCACGAAACAAGCGTCAGCTGCTGGAAGGAGATATTTCTGGGTTGATCTGCAATGGCTGCAGAATTTCAAGGATGACAAAGGGCTTTTTTTTTTTTTTTTGACTTTTTTTTTTTTTTTCCCTATTTATTTTTGTAATTCTGCCTATTACAGGGTTGTGACTCTTCAGAAAGTCAGCAATGACTTTTCTATGCTAAGGCACAAATGACGCGTTGTAGTAGTTACACTGGTGAATTTGATGGAACCTGAATCCCTTGTTGCCAATGCTGCAGCCAGACCTCTTAGTTCCTTGATCGACTGGAATCTGTCTATTGCCTTTCAGAAAGTAGTTGCAATGTTAACAACTTTAATACAAGTTGCTGTAGGAGTTGTTTAATCCGAAACTCAACCTCAAAGAATATCACAATAGGCTTAATCCTTATCATGAAAAAAAAACAAAACAAACCAAACACACTAGTAAAGCCATTATTGGAAATATCCCACTTTCCAGGGAGGAGGGAAGAGGTGGTGGAATAGGACAAAAAAAAAAAATAAAAAAAAATTATGGCTATATAACCAAGTTGATAAAGTCTTTCAAAAGGCTAAATGGCTCGCAGAAAAGAATACCTAAAGCAAACTGGAGAAACTGAAGGACATATGTTGGACAGGGTTAGGGAACATGTTGTTAAGCAATGTCCATCTCGATTAACACATCAAATCTGTGTGAGCAAGAAAGAATGCTTTGGAAAGCCTTGAAAGCTCGTGAGATTCAGACATTTCAAGAGCTGCTTGATTTAGTAAAGTGTTCCTTCCAAGATAACATTCATCAATGACATACATACATTCTAATAGAAATATTTAAACTATGGAAAATAAAACTTAGAAAAATATAGAAATTTCATTTAACTTATTATGAAGTACTTTAAGTGTCCAGATTGTACTTTCCACTGCATGAGTAGCAGCTTCTTTCTTATGGATACAGGCTTTATTTGAAATCTTACACTTTTTGTGGTTCAATATGACAAGTATGGTAAGTGCATATGACATGTGGGAACTGTGTTTCTATGAAGCTGTTACTAAAACTTAGTGCCTTTAATGTTAATGAATGCTTGTTTTTCTAAGAAATCAGATCAAAACAAGTGTGAAGCACTTCTTGTAAGGGAAAAATAAAGACAGTGGCAGAAACTGTAAAATAATTTTGAACTGACAACTGTAAAACTACCCTCCACTTCTTTCAGCCTTAAAACTTCTTATATTAATACTTCTTTTGGGGAATTTCAAATGGCTCCAGGAAATCTGAAGATTAGAATACTTTGAAGCAACTCCTCCACTTGGTCACAGAAGTGAAAAAGTAAGCTCCCAAAATATACTGTTTTGTACATCTGGTTGAAGAGACATGCTCGGATGTTCTAGAAACAAATTCCTGTTCCCTGTATAAAGTTCTGCAGTGTGAGCAGTACTAGAGAGGGAAAGAAGTCCTTGAGCTTGCTGTGTGGACCAAAGAAGCAGAAGTTCAGTAGTAATGTCAGTGTAGCTCTGCCTTCCAGCAAAATTGTTTGTCTGATACAAACCGTAAGAAATCTTGGTACAGTATTTTTCTGTTCTGTGGATTTCCAAATCTTTGCTACTAAAAGCGTTCAGCTAAACTAGCCATAGAAAAGGCCTTTGTCAGCTTTTGAGTTGTGAACTAATACGTTTTTGTTTTTACACTAACAGATATTCTCCTAGACTACCTGATCTTCCTTCCCGAGGGTCTTACTCCAAACATCTTACTTTTTTGTTACTATCTTCTTGAGACGATAGGGAAAGGGGAGTTTCCAACAGCATTCTCCTCAATAAACTGGCTGCTCCTGGCTTGGACTGGCACATGCTTCGTTGGGTTAGAAACTGGCTGGATAGCCGGGCCCAAAGAGTCGCAGTAAATGGAGTCAAATCCAGTTGGAGGCCGGTCACTAGTGGCGTTCCCCAGGGCTCGGTGCTGGGGCCAGTCCTCTTTAATATCTTCATTGATGATCTGGACGAGGGCATTGAGTGCACCCTCAGTAAGTTTGCAGATGACACCAAGTTAGGTGCGTGTGTCAATCTGCTCAAGGGTAGGAAGGCTCTGCAGGAGGATCTGGATAGGCTGCACTGATGGGCTGAGGTCAACTGCATGAAGTTCAACAAGGCCAAGTGCCAGGTCCTCCACCCGGGGCGCAATAGCCCCAAGCAGAGCAACAGGCTGGGAGATGTGTGGTTAGAAAGCTGCCTGGCAGAGAAGGACCTAGGAGTGATGGTTGACAGTCGGCTGAATATGAGCCAGTAGTGTGCTCAGGTGGCCATGAAGGCCAACAGCATCCTGGCCTGTATAAGAAACAGTGTGAGCAGCAGGGCTAGGGAGGTGATCGTCCCCCTGTACTCGGCTCTGGTGAGGCCACACCTCGAGTACTGTGTTCAGTTTTGGGCCCCTCGCTACAAGAAGGACATCGAGGTGCTTGAGCGAGTCCAGAGAAGGGCGACGAAGCTGGTGAGGGGCCTGGAGAACAAGTCCTACGAGGAGCGGCTGAGGGAGCTGGAATAGTTCAGCCTGGAGAAAAGGAGGCTCAGGGGTGACCTTATCGCTCTCTACAGGTACCTCAAAGGAGGCTGTAGCGAGGTGGGGGTTGGTCTGTTCTCCCACGTGCCTGGTGACAGGACGAGGGGGAATGGGCTTAAGTTGCCCCAGGGGAGGTTTAGGTTGGATCTTAGGAAGAACTTCTTTACCGAAAGGGTTGTTAGACATTGGAACGGGCTGCCCAGGGAAGTGGTGGAGTCCCCATCCCTGGAGGTCTTTAAAAGACGTTTAGATGTAGAGCTTAGGGATATGGTTTAGTGGGGACTGTTAGTGTTAGGTCAGAGGTTGGACTCAATGATCTTGAGGTCTCTTCCAACCTAGAAATTCTGTGATTCTGTGATTCTGTGAGTCCTGCTATGGAAGTACAGTAAATGGCAATGTAAAGGAAAAGTTCAGAGAAGACAGTTAAGGATACAGCGAAATAATAATCAGGTATTAATCTGAATTACACTCATGCTGCTTAAAAAACCTTCCACAAATTCAGCTGGAGGTTTCAGAAGGATGAGCCGGATTGCAACGGCTGAAAAATAGGAGCGTGTAGTGAAAAGCTGCTGAAGGACTGAATTTTATTCTTGGGTGTTTTGGAAGGAGATTTAAGACCATAGTTTTTGATCTAGTATTCTAATACATCCTGCTGTGCCATCTTAGTCAACCATTCAATAAAAACTTTGAAATACTCCTATTTACCATTCTCCTAAAGTTCTTTGAACCTTCTCTCCATGGAAGATAAAATAATAAATAAGAATGATTTGTGTTTTCTACATGACTGCACAGTAAGAGAGATGGATGCAAAAGCACAGTACCATGCTACTGTGCAGTATATTGATGCACATTTGAGGAGTGAGATGATTAATGTGATGGTGTAGTGGTGTTCTAGCATATAGAATGCAGTGACATGCAGTCTAAGCTACTCCTGAGAGTATGTAGTATAAAAACAAATTCATCAGCGTGCAAAAATCCCAGACGGCACGATATGGCGCTTGCAACAGTACTACTGGATCGACCTGAGAAATGGCACATGAACTGAACAGCAAACTTGCTACATTTTCAGTGAGGAGAGGAAAATTGCAAAGATTTTAGTGTGCCAATAGAAAACATTTTCATGTGCCACAGGTATGATGTGGAGGACTGACAGACTCCTCCCTCTGACCAGGCAAAGCTACTCTGGAACAAACATTACACAAATTACATCTTGTCTGAAAATTATCTCACCACTCTGCAGTCATGGTTCAATCTGCAATTGATCTAATTTGTTATACTCTATTTACACTAATGAATTTATAAATTAAATCCATAAATATTTACATCAGTTTGACTCCTCTCCAAAACAGTCTTCTCTTTTTTCCCCCTCCTTGGGTATCACTGGAGGTCTAACGACCTCCACTTATAGTATTTTCATTAAACTTTATAACTGGGAATAATGGCAAGGCAGTAATCTGCTTATTCCATATTTTTACAACAACATAGGCAAAATTAAGTATTTTTCTCTTGTAATAACTAATTATCTATGTTTATGTTTATTTTTTGGAATGAATTACATAGAAAGCTGCAAGTGCCAAAATTCTGTAAGGTAAAATGTTTTGAGGGATTCACTGTATTAAATAAACACGTATATGCAATATTTACATAGAGTTGTTATCTCAAAAAATATGTTAAACTTGATAAACTTTTACAAATTACAAGAATGCAAAGATTAAAAGTTCTTACTTTTGTTGGTGATAATACTTTTGTTGGTGATAATGTATTAACTATCAGGTATACAACCATAACAATATTTTTCCAAGTTTTTCAAAGAATTCACCATTGCCTTCAAAGTTCATGATTTTTTCCTGACTTTAAACACGACACTTAAGTGTCAGCCAAAATTCACCACTGCTGTAACAATAGGACGGAGGTGCTTCACTTATGATGTAGATGAAAATCTCTGAGCAGTGGCACAGGTTGCTGAGAGAGGCTGTGGAGTCCCCCTCCTCGGAGATCTTTAAAAGCTGCCTGGATATGGTCCTGGGCAGCCAGCTCAAGGCAAGGCAGTTGGAACAGATGCAGTAGTCAGAAAAGCATCCTACTTGCCTGCTTCTACTAGCATACCAGTGATCACTGAAGTGAGATAAAGGTATATGGTAATATTGTAATCTTTGTATGATCACAGAAGAGTCTACAGTACTACAAAGCTTTCTGGAAAAAATACATAAGAGCCCCATAACGCGACAGATTCAAATCAAGACATGAAGAAATATTAAATTAAGGAAACACCTCTCAGTTATCATCAAAGATAAAACTATTTTGCAATAACAATTAGTAAATTTGGTTGTCTGTCACAAGGAAAAAAAAAGCTGGAGAAATGACTATGGATTTATGATAAAATAAATACAAGAGATTTCATATTAATTTTAAAATGACTGCCAAATGGTGACTGCCAGACAGAGTGAAAAAAATAGAGAAAAGCTGAAGTGTGAAAAAACAAAGCAGGTCATCAGACATACAGAATGTGAGACCTGGATCCTAAAATCATCAGTCATCTATCTAGCTAATAGCTTAAAGCTCAGGAAAAGTAAAAACTTCAATGGTTTAACTTGCCTGGAAAACCAAAAATACACCAACCCCAATATCCTTCAACCCCACTAAATGAGAGAACTTACCTGTTATCTTGGTCTTAGACACAGAAAACCAACATCCTCAGCCTTAGGTTGGATATGATGATCTTTTGAAGTTCCTTTCAACCTGGGCTGTTCTACGATTCTACACTCAATACGAGAAAGTAAATAACAAGAAGGGCAAAAAAGAACAGAGAGGTTTTCTTTTGTTGAAACAAAGGGTAGAGAAGAATAAAAAGGAGATGAAGAAAGGACATAGAACAAGCTTCCAGACATCAGTTCCTGAACTCAAAGCTACATGCTAAGAAAAGAAATGTATCAACATTTTTGATATGAATATATATTAGAAATGCTGCTAACTGCTCTAGTTTTTCTATACACTGCCAACCAAAATTTATTTCCATCTAAGCACTTCAATTTTTGTTTCTAAAAGTTACATATTCATACAAAATTGTGATAGAGCCACGTTTTACAGTGGTATGGTACAAGCTAAAGGTGTTTTCAATTGATAGCAAAGTTCATGATGAAATGTTGCATTGTGTCTTTTCAGTGAGTTTTTGAAAGCCTCTCCTCAGGAAAACTAGTACAGAATTTTGAATGCACTTAGGTTATGACTTAAAAAGTGACTTAATTGGCAATTAATTTGTTTGAGATTTCTTTCTTGTTAGACTAGTGCCTGAGTAGCCAATGACATTTCATCACTACTATGAAGATCACAGGCTTTACCAGAATTTCAACTACCCCCACGGACCTCTCTATTAAATTCTTTTTTTTTAAAAAAAAAAGTAACTAAAATACTGAGCTACAGTTTTTGGTCTTTTTTTTTTTTTAATTTTGAAAATCCAATAGGAATAGATGCAGGAGATTCAAGGTTTTTGTTTGTTTGTCTTTTTGCTTGTTTTCTGTTGCTGTCTTTTGTTTGGTTGGTTGGTTGGTTTGGTTTTGTTTTGGTTAAGATGGAAAATACAGAAGAGGCCCTTTGCCAAAAATTAATGGGAATCATGTGACACTCCTTACTATACTCCCTCTCTCACCTAGCATCTTTATTTCTCTCTGTGCTCTCTTAAGCATATGTTATCTGTAACCAAAATAAATTTTGTACGCTGTTATGGAAGCAATATACACCAAGAAAACATGTTATCATAGAATCATAGAGGTTTGAAAAGACCTCCAAGATCACCTGGCCCAACCATCTCATTACCACCAATGTCACCCACTAAACCATGTCCCTAAGCACCACGTCCAACCTTTCCTTAAACACTCCCAGGGATGGTGACTTCACCACCTCCCTGGGCAACCCATCCCGATGCCTGTTGACTAAGGAACATTCATTAAATAGGATTCGGTTCAAGATGGCTTGGAAAAAAGTCCCCCTCTCCAACAAATCCAAATGCCCTTCTCCAAAAAATCATGCTATATAACAGTATTTATGGAGATGGATAAAACCTAAATAGACGCCAAGTGACATCAAAAGTTTGTAGACAACACAGAAAACTTCTGGCTGCAGAAACTTTCACATGCTCTTGTGGAAAAGCATATCAAAGAATGAGCAATTCTCCCCACAATTTTACTCCTAAGTGACCTCACAAGACACAAATTTCAAGTAGGCTATTAAAAGTGAATTTTTGGATTAAAAAAGATGATCAGAATACATTTATTTTAGTATACCTGCTCTTAATTGTAAGAACAGAATGCCCCCAGTTTTGAAGCCAGGAATGAGTACCACCAATGGCATCATGATTAGACCTCATGTAGGATCTTTCATCTTTCCATAAGATCATTTTTCCTAAGTAGTTTGCTTAACTGATTTTAAGTGAATCGGTGCTTATGCCTATTGTTTTCATATGCATGTTTTATCTTCCTTTTGATATTAGAAATTACACAAGATAGATCAAATTCATATCTGTTATATGGCGTTTTATACTAAACTATCCTTAAGCAGTTCTTTGCAGTAAGTATGTACAAAATGCATGTGGCAGTCTGAGTGCCTTTCTTGAAAGTATAGCTGAAATATAGTCAATCAAAGAAGTGATTCTCAGAATAGCTCTCAGCATCCTGTTTTTGATATTCTCTAGTTAAGGTTTTCATGTTTTTGTTCCATGCAACACTGCTTACCCAGTAACCATGCTTAAGAGGTTGTGAAAAGTAACTTAAAAATCACAATCCTCCTGTCGGTCTTCTTCACAGAAAATAATGTTTTACATTGTATCTGTCTCTGTAGGGGCTGAGGCTAAACAGATAGGGGATTGGAAAGGTAACAACCATCTATTATAATCGAGTCAGGATCAAAGTCTATGACTTTTGTACTCATACAATTCAGAGGCTAAGTAACAAATTGTGTTAACATAACTGTAGCTGTGGCCTGTGGCTTTTAAACAGAAACACATATGGTTAGTATTTCAGCTATTCCCAAATGACAAAGGAAAGGCTCCAAAATAGTCCATTAAAATAAATATTTTCCTTTAAATTGTTTTTTACAAAAGCAATTATACCTTTTAACTTCATAAACAAAATTGACTAAATTCCAAAGAAATCAATAGTTTAGAATCTTCAATTTGGCCTGAAAACAATAAATTAAGGGCTATTTTAGTCCGTTAGTGTTGCCTGCATTAACATACTTTGTCTTCTTATGAACAAAAAATGCCCAAAACAACCGCTTGTTTTGCCTCTGTTCTAATAATGAAATAATAATAAAAAAAACAACAGTATAGTCTTAGCTTAAGGGTATGAACCCCAACTTCTGCTGGCACGTGGGCAAGTGTACTGATCCAAGAAACGTGTGTAGCATCGTATTTTGTGCCATCTGTCAATCTAGACTGTACTAAAGCTAATCTTGTACAAATGAAAAATACCAAAGTGTGAGTGACCTTTACAGAAAAGAAATCTGGAAGACTTAAAAGTATAGGAAAAAACATATAACATTAGGAATTACATTAATGTATTAGAAATATAAGGTATTACATGTGATGGGTGAGCAATTGGCTGACGGGCAGGGCTCAAAGGGTTGTGGTAAATGGGGCCACATCAGGCTGGCGGAAGGTCACTAGTGGGGTCCCTCAAGGCTCTATCTTAGGGCCAGTCCTCTTCAATGTCTTTATAAACGATTTGGATGTAGGACTAAAAGGTGTTTTGAGCAAATTTGCCGACGACACCAAACTTGGAGGAGTTGTAGACTCGGACGAGGGTGGAAAGGCCTTGCAGAGAGATCTGGACAGGTGGGAGAACTGGGCGATCACCAACCACATGAAGTTTAACAAAAGCAAGTGCTGGGTCCTGCACCTGGGACGAGGCAACCCTGGCTGTACATACAGACTGGGTGACGAGACGCTGGAGAGCAGCCCCGCAGAGAGGGATCTGGGGGTTGTGGTGGACAGCAAGTTGAATATGAGCCAGCAGTGTGCCCTGGCAGCCAGGAGGGCCAACCGTATCCTGGGGTGCATCAAGCACGGCATCGCCAGTCGGTCGAGGGAAGTGATCGTCCTGCTCTACTCTGTGCTGATGTGGCCTCCCCTCGAGTACTGTGTGCAGTTCTGGGCACCACAGTACAAAAAGGACATTCAACTGTTGGAGGGTGTCCAGAGGAGGGTGACGAAGATGGTGAAAGGCCTGGAGGGGATGAGTGTGAAGAGGGGCTGAGGTCACTGGGCCTGTTCAGCCTGGAGAAGAGGAGGCTCAGGGGAGACCTCATCACGGTCTACAACTTCCTCACAAGGGGGGGTGGAGAGGCGGGTGACCTATTCTCCATAAACACCAGTGATAGGACCTGCAGGAACAGGGTGAAGCTGAGGCAGGGGAAGTTCGGGCTAGATATCAGGAGGAGATTTTTCACTGAGAGGGTGGTTGTGCACTGGAACAGGCTCCCCAGGGAAGTAGTCACTGCACCAAGCCTGTCTGAATTTAAGAAATGATTGGACTGTGCACTTAGTCACATGGTCTAAACTTTTGGGTAGACCTGTGTGGTGCCAGGATTTGGACTTGATGATCCTTATGGGTCCCTTCCAACTCCGAGTATTCTATGATTCTATACAGAAAAATGAAGATTTGTTGAGAATTAAAATCATCAGTATTGTCAAAGGAAGCATCAAACGTAAAACTCAGAGGCCTAAGGTTCAAAGGTAGACAGAATATTCTAACACAGGAAAGATTTCTTTCTAAAGAATAAGTGTTAAAAACCATGGCATCCCTCATAATCAAGGTTGATTTTTAGTGTGTTATTATTACAAAAAAAGTAAGAGGTGATCTAGTCTGATTTGACTAGTCTAGTATAGAATAGTACGATTTGACAGTCTACTATAGACTGCTTATGGTGGGAAAATACTAACAGTAATCTTCACCACAGCTTGCTTACCTAGTATTCTCCCACACAACCAAAAAAACAATTAATGCAAGTCATAAATCTGGGCTATAATAATAAAAAATTATGTCGGCAAGTGCCAGATTTTTTATTTTTAATTTTTTTTTACAATTTATGTAGAATGCCTTATGTTCTTTTGTTTGTATCTTTTGTATTTTTGTTCTTAAAACTTTGTACACATTTTGTTTATATAACAGTAGAGGTATCTCTATTACTGTAATTAATTTTTTTTCTTCTGATGCCTGTTTCCTTAAGAATATCATTCTTAAATGCCACATATGTTCATCCCTTTATGCTCGTCATATTAATGCACTTGTGAAAGTTTACACAAAATACTGACAAAATCCAGAACTCTGCTGTATTTTATGGTATTTATCTCAACATCACACTTCAGTTTTCAAATACAAGCAGACAAGATTTCAATTGTTTAAACCAAAGGTTATACGAACATCATAGGAACCAAATGATTAGAAGACTCTTAATATATTTCAATGTTCTGGATTAGAAATGACATATGTGAAAAATAAATAAAAGATGATCATCTTACAGCACGCTGGCATTTTTGATGCAAATTCCTGAAAAAGAAACTATTTTAAAACAAACAACTTCAAAAAGTTCCTCAGAGGAATAACAAACCAGTCTTCTGTATGGCATGTTTCTTCTGGTAAGTTGAGCACTACCAATAATCAAGGGAGAACACACCTTGCTGGTAGAGCAGGAAATCATTCTCTTTCAGCTCCTCTAATACACCTCACTTTTACAGTTATTTGAAGGGCGATGTGCAGGTGGGGAAGCACAGAGTGAGACACTATGTTAGACAGAAAAACTCTTGCCATTCATCTTAGTAACAGAAGACCGAACTAAACCTACATACATACATGCATATTGGCAGCCACCACAGAAGTATGTTCAGTGTTTGGGTACTGTACATCAATACTACTCTGTATTTTGTTACTTACTGTATAAAAAGTGAGAACAGATTAAGTGCATATACATGTGCTTGACAGTGTTACACACAAATCTATACTGTATTATATCCCTGTACTGAAATACAAATTTTATATATATATATATAACATTTAAAATAAGAGTATTTTCCATGTATTCTTCTCATATTTTCATTAAATATAAAACTTGTGAAAACAAAAGTCACTGATTTCACATAACTTGTTTTATTAGCAAAATGCCTACTCCTTTCCACATCAAAAACTTAAAAAAAAAATAAATAAATAAAACCAAACCAAACAAAACAAACCTACCTTTCATCAGTCCACTGCTTTCACGGGCAGGCTACAGAATAACTACACAGCAGTATAACACAGTTCTAAACCAGACTTATTTTATTTGCAACAGTGAGTAGCATACATGCACACGTCTGCTTTTCATCAAGACAACCAAAAATATTTAGAACATAGAGTTACTAGAGATGTGCGGCAACCGCAAGGATGCAATTAACAGTAATGAACACTTAAGAGCAGTTAGAGCCTACCATGTCAAGAAGCTGCATGGTTTCAATAAGATATCTATGTGTGAGCAAACACATGCAAGCTTGCCCTGCATTAACAGCAAGTACTGGAGGCCTGAAAAAAGGCTGATGAAAGGAGACGGCCATGAGGAGCACCGACCTGTCTGCAAACCAATGTCCCAGAGAGCTGGCCAGCAGCATGGGGTTGTAGCCCTCTCCTCAACCCTGACAAGGGGCCACCTTTTGTGACACCCTCCTTTGGAGTCTGGAGGTCTGCTGCTTCAGGTCTACTACATTTTAAAGGGCATATACCCCTTTTAAAGGGTATCACATTTTTAGTTATCTGCAAGCTAGCTATGACCTGACTGAAATCAACGCAACCCAGACACAGACCAGCTGTCTGCCCTTTGGATACCATATCCTGTATTTTTTTCCAAAATGCTTACATTGCTATGTAAATGTCACATAAGATCTGCTAAAAACATCTTTAAGATCTTCACAACTCTTAACATGCCTCTTCTTGTTGTTGTTTTGCTTCAGGGCCCGTAATTTCGCTTGTGCCTCTGAAGGCACCACACAGGCTGACTGAGGGTGCAGGTGCCCCGGGCTGGTCAAAGCCATTTCCAAGTGGTTCTGGCTGGTTCCAGATGGTTCTGGCAATCAACCAGAATAGCTGGGCTGCATCTGCTCACGTGTTTTTGCTTATTCTTATGTAAACAACAACACCCTACTATCATGTAATATTTGTACTAAAATACTACCCAGAGACCCTTTAAAAATAATAATAAAAAAGAGGTTGAATCCTGCACTGGTAACTGCTTATAAACATAATGAAGACATAACCAGTAACCCCACTGATGGCAGGCTAGAAAACAAATTATATCTATGGCAGAAGGATAAACAGAAAGACAGATACCATCACATTTTTATTCTTCTGCTTTTCGTCCATTTTCACATTACTAACAAGATGGCTGGGCAAAACTGGAGGATTCTGCGTAACTAGAGTCCTTAAGATGTCCGTTCAAGATGCATATTATCTACATTCATGATTAAATTCTCTATTACTAATGAGTTTATATAAGTGTGTGTGTGTATCTGTGTGTGTATTTATATTACAACACATTTTGTTGAGAAGCTGAGAGGGGAGAGGTTGAAGGCATGCACACACACAAATACATATTTTTATATACACATATGCATATATAGGTATATAGGGACAGCAATAGAACTCTCATTACTGCCAATCATCCTCTTTTTCTTTAAGTAATGGTCTTGCACAATAGTAACAGAATCTAAGTCTGAGCAGAAGTTGCAATTATTTTAGCTTGCCAGAAATAAGGGCTTGTAATCTCCAAGCAAACAGCAGTTTAGGATGTGCCTGGCCACATAGGAACTCCTCTCTGAACACCCCTCTGCTGGCCCAGTGCCAGCCTGAAATGAGGCTGTGGGTTTCTGCTGTGTGGTTATCAGACAAAGAAATTCCCGACTACACTACAGAGGCAGTTTAACACAGCTTGAGACAACCACCTTGGTTGTCTGGATACACGTATGTAGAAGCAGCCAGATGCCTCTCCATGGGGACTGCTGCCCAAACAAGAAGAAATTACTTGGATGGGGCCAGAGAGTCCTGGCCCACAGAATAGTCATGGCCATTGCTGCGTCAAGGTGGTCATTTCCCTTGGTCCCTGCAGAGGAGGTAACTGCAGACTGGTCTTCTAACAGCAGTAATAAAGCTAAAAACACTGCAATTTTGAGTGAAAGTAGGACACAGATACATACTTCATGAATGCATACATGGACAGTCCTGCAAAGAAAGAAACTGTATTTTCTGTATTTGGCAAAAAGACACCTGTGAATTGATTTTGCCTGGACAGTGTGGGCATCCCACAAGATAACATGAGCGTGTGAATATAACATAATGTTCATTATGAGCAAAGAAAAGAAAAGTAAGAACAGATCAGCAATACAGCCTTTTTCAATATACTTACTGTTTTGTTTTTCTAGAAAAAAAAATGTGAATGCTATCATTCCAGCCATGTGCAATGATATTAAAGTACCTAGCAGTTTCTTATGAAAAAGACATCATCAGAAAGACTCAGAAATAGCAGCTTCTTTTATGCAGTCCAGAATATTGTAGGTAGACTCCTGTAAAATCAGCAGGATTAGCGAAACTGTTGTTTCTTCTTTGGTGGTGAGAAAACATGGATCAGAGAAACAGTGTGACAAGCTTCTTGTGACAAAAATAAATAAATAAATCTAGAGTATGACATGGAATTAAATCTGGAAGCTTCAGGTCCAAGCCTTAAACATGAAAGGTCTTTCCTTTCTTTCATTTAAATAGCATCATGACTATGTCTAACAGGATGAACAAGATCAAGTTGTTAAAAACTGATGAATTAATAGATTTAAGCATGGCACTGTTAAATTCCCATGATTTCTCTTCATGATAAATTTTCTGTTTCAAAATACCTTAAAAAGACTTTCTAATATTGCTGCTGCTCAAATATTATTTCTGAGAGTCTCTGATTCCAGGAACACAAGTCAAACTGAGTAACAAAAGGCAGGCCATGAAATAAAAGGCTTGAAAGAAGAAAGACCTACTATAACCCTCCAAAAGAAAGATGTTTGGCAATGTAGTTTTCAACATAAAATATGAGAAATGCTAGTTCATTTAACCTTTATATTGCCAAGAATTTGAATCATATGACACACACATGGTTGATTTTCTCTCAGGAGTAATAAAATCTTTCTTGTTATTGGACAGTATTTGCAAAACTAAATTCTGAGACTGACAAGTTTTAAACTTCATCTGCTGACAATGTTATTTACATAAGAAAAAAAGTTAATATTTATGGAATGCCATTACTCTAATTTTGTATATTAAAGTTTCTTTCACAATAGCCTGAACAGTAAATGATAGAAAGAGGACCATATTATACCAAAGCAATACTGAAGAGTCATAAGAGAAATTTCTAGAAAGAAAATTTGTTAATATTATCTTTTACCCGCTTTTGGCCATTGTCAAAGAAAAGATGCTGGCCCAGATGTATGTGTAGTGTAACCTAATGCAGGTTAAAATTTTAATTTTGCTCTGGTTGCTAGTATGACTTCCTGCCTTTGTTTTTTATACTGTAAAATCTAAGTATGCTTTTAGAGTACTCAGTATAATGTATTTCATAGAAAAATATGGGAAAAACTTAAGGGTAGTACTTTAAATCTCTGCCCATTACCACTACTGAAAGCCTTGGTAATTTATTAGATATTATCTAAAGTGTTAAAATTATGAACAATTTGTCTACTGTTAAAGATATTCCCTCAGTTACACTAGTACAAGAGATGTATATTCATACAAATGCAACACCAGAGCAAATCAGGACCTAAAACAGTATAGATGACTGTGTAGGTCGCCATATTCCAGATTAAATCACATAATTAGAAGACAACATTCCTTTCCTACACCTAATAACAATAATTTTGGAAGTATTTATATCTTATTCAGTTTTATGTAATTTATTTCCACTTTAACCACATTTAGATTAAGTATTTCAGATGTCCTGGGCACAGGTGTTTTCTGATTTGACACATATTTGCATTAATGTGCAGCTAGGCAGTATTACTGTCCAACGTCTTACACAGGAAATGTTAAATTACATCATCTTAGTTTTGAAGTTTTTAAATGAAAAGTTTTATCTGTTCCAACTACCAAAGGAAGCTAGCTCATAGTCCTGCACTAATTATCTGAAGAGAATTTTTCTGCCAAAACATTTTTTTTTTAACCGAAGCTTATTGTTATTGTTCGGTATTCTATGCAAATTGTTTAGAATGTATTTTTAAACATAAAAATTATTAGTTGTGATTATCAAGTACCCTCCACGTATACAGTGGGAGAATCTTCAGGCCTCTTTTTATCTTTACTGACATTTTATCAAACTAAGTGCTGCTATGTTTCAAAATACAAAGGTCATTTGCTACTGCCAGAAGAAAATCAGAGAGACAACTGAAAGTCTGGACGAGTCATGTTGATGACTTGTGACTAATTAATGGAGAGGTATGCAAATTCAACCTTGACTTTTTTTTGGTCATTATTTCTTAATTAATATTAAATATAAAATGTGTTGCTGTAAATATAATTACTTAGAAAAAGCCTTCCTCTGATAATAAATAGCCTCTTTAGCTGAAAAAGGTCAAATATTGGCAGTCTTTTCTAACGTGCCAGAGAAAAACTTTTCATTAGAGAAAATTAAAGAGCAAGAACTTTTAAAGTAAGAATTTATGTATAATTCTAAATTATTCCGGAGGTTGCCTCAGTAGCAGAAAACAAACATCATGGAAACAATGTCTAGAGAAATAATTTCACATTACAGTGCCATTTGTATGAACAAATTGCCAATCAATACATGGAGTTTCACCACACTGTAGATGGCTTAACAGTAATTAAGCTATATAACATATCAAAGAGAACGTAATTCCTATAATTTGCTATAACAGATACTAACCACTACTGTAGTACAGGCTGCAGAGTCTTTTCAGAGTATATGATCTGTCAGGGGAAGAATTCTTACTCAGCGAATGAAAAGAAAAATGAATGAAAAGTTTTTAGCAAGTGGCCAATGACTACTCGCAGCAGAGAAAAAAGCAACTAACTGGTGATTTAATTGACCTCATCAGAAGATATCTGCTTTAAACAATTAGCTATACAATCTTCACGCCATTTTGATTCTTGTACTATTAAGAATGATCAGAAATATTTCTTACATTTGTATTTCAGCAACAGTAGATTGTCACTACTTCCCGGACAAGAATAGAGACCAGTAAAGCATATTTTTCACTTCTGTATTGACCTATTGCATCACGTCTTCCCTTAACTGTATTTGTAAAGCTATCTAAAGTCTACCATATGGTTTGACATGAAACTGTATGCCTGCTAAATGAGGCAAAATAATTTATGAAATTCTATTGTACTGTTCCATATATCATAGGCCTATTAAAAATTTGCAGTGAGGTCCTGCCCATTTCTTTCAAACTGTAAATAGGCTATACAGTAATAGTCCAAAAGAATATCACACTTGGACTGAGAGCCTCAAAGCTGACAAACGCCAGAGATCTGTCAAGCCCAAGTTTTGTCATTCCTAGAGAAATCAGTGAAACACCTCTTCCTTTCCCTCCTCCCAGTTGCAAATTGTCTAGAGATCAGATACTTGGGAAAATACAGACTAAGTCATCTTTCACTAAAATAACTTGAAGCAATCCTGTGAGCAATTATTCCTCTTCCTTCACCTATTTTCAAGCATTGTGGTAGCGGATTCATTACACCAGCTATAAGGAGACTAGCAACAATATACACAGTGGGATTATTAGCAGCATTGTGTTAACATACCACTTTTCATCTACTAAATGAGTATATAGAAGCTCTGAAAAAGTATCTGACCTTTATTTTTATGGACTCAAGTAAAACAAGAGAGTGCATTCTATTAAAAGAAAAAAGGAAAAAAAAAAAAGAAAAGAATAACCTAAACAACAAGGAAAACCTTAACAGTAATGAAGAGATCTGCAATAAAATATAAAGAATGCACTCTTCCTGATTTTGTAATATATGGCACTGTTCCCAGTAAGACAAAGAACTCTGTACATGCCAATAACACAGCTTCTTGGTCAAAAGACACTTCCAGAAACAACCTACCTGTATCTCTTGAAATACACATTGTTAGCAACAAATCACACTATCAGTAGCAGAGGCTTGGTGGCTGGAGAGCATCAGAATTCCTATCTGCCTGAGCAGGGGAGCCAGGAGAGACTGGTACTTCCCAGGGAAAGCCATCACGCTGGGACTTGCTGCATGCACATCCCAGTTCAACCCACCACGTACAGTAAGACCAGTAGAGAGCCAGGGCTGTGCCCAAACTGCCAGCTATCCCACGGGCCGTTCCCTCTCCATAGCTTTTGTATAAGCTGCTATATGCCTTCTGGCAACAGCAATACTTCTATCTTAGAAAAACCAATGAGAACACTAATATTAACAGAAAAATCTATGACATCAAGGACATTTGATGGCACAGTTTCTACAATTGCAATAGGTCTGTGAGGTCTTAAAGCAATACTGCAATCCATAATCCCTCAAAATTCCATCATAATTAACACTATATTTCCCTAAAGGTTGAATACATCTTCAGCTAAGACCATCTTTCTTACATTAAGTTTCCATATCTTTTAACAGACACTGTTTAAGTTGCCTGGTCTTACGACGTGCAGCTAACAGAAATGTATTTTGCTACGGCAAAATGCTGACTTGCATCTGACTGCAGCAAACTTAACAAAGTTCTTGATAATGTATTTTTGTCTTTAACTGATACAGAGAAGCTCCAAAATGTTACAATTTACACATTGTTCCAAATAATAGAATTGAACAACGTAAATAGACAAATCATAAATCATGCTTTTATCTTAATAAATAATTTCATGTCATAAAAGTAGATGTACTGAAAATACTTGTTTCTAACTAGCTGCCCAGGGTCAGGAGTTCAGATGTTTTCATATTGGCTAAGCTTACTACTGAGAAATGGAAATTTCCATTTTACATTTCAAAGATATAAAAATACTACTGGGGAAATAAAAGGGTAAAAATTGTGCCCCCTTAATGCATGTATTTGTATTTGTTTCCTTTGCATGATTTGAGTTATATTTTCTACCTTTATTAAGAAAAATAACAATCATTCTATTTTATTTCCATATTACTTAAAATAAATAAATAAATAAATATGAGCATTAAGGTCCTTCTTGGACCTTCAAATCATTGTGGAAAAACAATTAATTTTTCTTGAACAGAAAAATTGGATTTTATTGCTTTAAGAGGTGGTGTCAGTAAAGGAAATTTCCTCAACATTTTTTCTGCTATTTGTTTTGTACTAGGATGCTGCAAATAAAGGGGATTTGTATTTCCTTCCTTTTGTCTGAAAACCTCTCTGGATTTTTTTTTCCCCAGGAACAATCACGAGAAAAACGAAAATCTGTAGCACATCTAGCACTTTTGGTTTGAAGTAACATTTCTGACTCTGGAATGCAGAGCAGGTGCAACATTTCATTAGTCATGATTCTGGGCAGAGAAATGCACTTTCAAAGTAATTTTAAGTAAATTTCAAAGTAATTTTATTTTTCTTTTAACTTTATAGCTAAACTTAGAACTTGGAAAAGGCCAATGGTTGTTGCAAAAAAGTGCACTCTGGTACAAGCCATGCAATTTTAGCCAGCTGACTGACATCTTCATCTGCAACATGCAGCTAATTTGACTGTGAATACCACAATACTCAGCAAAGCTGAGTATTGTTCTAAATAGTAGAAAAATATCTACTGTAAATAACCAGAAATACAACATACAACAAAACTTGCCTTTGATAGTGACCTGAGGTAGCATTTGCTCAGTCAATGTTAATTTATTTCTATACTCCTCTAAGCTGTATTTAGCACTCACTTTTTTAAATATATGGGTCAACACACTGCTGCAAAATACTGTTAGCAGTTTCTTTCATTTTTTTTTTTCTTTCCCTTTTTTTTTTTTTAAGGTTAGAGGTGAGTGCGGTTAAAATATTTCAATGTCTTGCTCAGATCCCTAACACACTAACTTAGATAGGGGCAAGGGGAGGCAAACTATAACAAAGCGTGATCGCATTATAAATATAAATATACATAAAAATACTGCATTCTCAGATATCAGACTGAACACCAGTATCTGTAACAAAATGCATTTTGTGGCAATGAATTGCCAACAAATATAGCTAAATCAGAACAATTATTCAAATGAAGGTCAAAAGAAGTCATCCACATATTTTACTCTTATAGTTAACTGCTACCAGGTTAATGTTTACTTACCACAAAATTACATAGCAACTCATCTGTAGAATAACTTAGTAAATGAACTGCAAACACCAACTAAAGTGAGTTTTTGGCAAACCAAAATGAAAAGCAGTGCTACCACCACCTATTATGGAATTTTAAAAGTAAGCTTTCTTCTTGAAATGTGTTTGCACTTGTGATGACAGAAGAAAAACTTATGTTTTGTTAAACAGAGCTGTGGGTATTACACATTTTAGGAACTCGGATGAAAATGACCTGGAAAAGCTAACACCATTCATAAAAAAATATACTTAGAGCTATTAGTATAAATCACTTCAATGCTTAACTGATACTAAACTGATTATATCTAAATTATTAATAATGGAAACAGTTTTCTTTCTGTTTTTCATATAGGCAGATCTGTATAGACCTTTCCATTTTGTCCTTTATTGTTTGAACTACAAAATGTCGTAAATGCACTGTCAGGTAGTATCTGCTATATCACTGTAGTACACAGCCCCATAATTCAATTATTTTGTCCACATCACTGTAAACAATTTTTTGATTATCATACTAACAAAAAGACAACCAAAGAACAAAACCTCACATATTGTACCTGTAAAGCACAGTTCATCATTCGTACTATGTAGTCAAACTGCTGATGGTCCAGAATTGCTCGATTTTGTTTAACATGCAGGCCTAATTCCTGTGTGAGACAGTGCCGAGCTGCCTTTCCTTTTAGGGCTCTCAGGGCTGCAGGCAGGGTCTGGAGATGAGAAGGTCTAACTTCATTAAAATGAAATAGCACCAAAACAGTGAATACAATTCCTTCTCTATCAAGAAACTGCAAGTGACAGTACAGAGAACAACCAATTGATTTCTAGGCTTGGACATCAAGCTTTCACGTAACAGACTCAAGCTAAATCAAACATTAAAGTTTTTCCACTTTTTTTTTCAAATGCATTAAATGGCATCTCACCTACATCAGTAAATGGGACCAACTGATCATGGACAGGCACTAAATGGACAGGAAATCAGAACTGGATTACTGTGCATGAAAGCATGTGCTTTATCTGTACCAGCCAGGCTAGGCCTCAAATTAGCATATCAAGGCTGGCTAGCATGGTTTTTGATAAACACTGAAAAACAAATGGTTTTAGAAGATGCATACCACTCATAGTACTGAAGCCACAGGACTGTTATGCAGTTTACCCTAAATTAGGGCCAGTAAAATATTTATACCAATGTTTTAAAGATGTATCAAGTGCTACATTAGTGATTATCAACTGTGGCCCTTTAGAGTAGATTTAATGGACGGCAAAAGATAAATAACAAAAGGTAGCTTATTGTCAAAGGATGTATTTACTACGCAGGGGTACAAAAAACCACTCCTGAAATTTTCTAGGTGCCTGCAAGTTGAAAGACATTAAAAACTACTGTGTTGCACATGCATCAAAATTCTTTCAGGACAGCTACACATTTTGTTAGGACATTTCTTGTACGTATTTTCATAATGTTATCTTGTAGATCAAGATTGCTTTCCTATCTTGAACTGCATAGCCTGGGAGATGTGTACAGATGATACTCTGGGAAACTGAAAAATTTCTCAAAATAATTTTACTATCATTTTCATACACATAATTAAATTTGAGTGAAAGTTTGAGTGACTGTTTTGGAATTAAAATTATAAAATGACATGGACAGAATCAAGAAAAAGGGGCAGCATCTTAACATGAAAAAACAAGGATGTTAAGGATGACAACTTGTACATCTTAGCAAAAATGGACATACCAAATATTTATATTCACCTCTAAGTTTTTTCAAATTATTGATTTTTAAAAACAGCAAAATTAACTGGACTGAAAATTTGAAAGAACATTGGTTGACAAAGAGTCATATTCAAAAGAACATTGGTTGACAGTGAAATGTCTGTGTATACTTTCTGTTTACATTCCTCATATCAACACTGTCAGAAAAATACATACATTTTCTGAAAAGAAAAAAAATCCTGTGGGCAGCACTATTTATGATGGTAATATAAATTAGCAAAAAGAACATCAAAATGCAGATTTCCAAATCGATCTGCCTCATATTACACATAATATTGCATTTAGATGAGCTTTAGTGTTTATTTCATTCACTTAAATTATTAAAATAATAGTATTTGAAACATAAGACTTCAAAACAAAATTTGTTGTTACAAGGTCAGTCTCCGTTTGACACACTAACAGAGTTAATACTTACTTGGGAAAGTTTAAATTTAATTTTATTACCTTTTCAGTCTCCAAAAACTTGTTTTCAAAAATGAATCCGATGCAGTTTCTAACAACTTCCAGCCTTTGCGCACTATTGAAAACTGTGCTTCCTTTTTCCATTATGGAAACTATCACAGAAAAGATGAATATACATCAGTAAATTTGTTCTGCAAGAGTCACAAAGAATACCAAAATGTTCTTTAAAATAATAAAAAATAAATAATGTGCCCACCATTTTATTCTGTTAAGCAAATATATACAGATATATACACAATATATATATACAAATATATACACAAAATCTTTTTTTTTTTTTTCTATACTACCTTCAGGAATGCTCTTAATTTCAACTAAAGCAGTGAATTCTCTTTACTACTTTCTTCCATTTGTTTCATGCACAAGGAGATTGCAACCTCTTGAACTAGTTAACATACTAATGAAATATGTAAATAAATACAAATTCATAGAGAATACATATTCACATGCATATATAAATAAACACACACTTGTTCTGTAGTGAACTGCATACTGTTGTACATTTCATGTGTAGCAGGAGATAACTACATTGTTTTGAAAGAATTTGTTAGCCATGCCAAGAATTCTGTGACATGGAATAAAAACTAACAGACCTGTTCTCTTTTCTAGATTCCAATTTGTTGAGATATCACGATTACTTTCTTAATATGGTGTTTTGTTCTGAATTTCAAGAAAAATCAGAATAGGAGATCTAGCATTCTTTTTCTCTATTTAGTATCAAGTAAATAGAATATAAACGTAGAACATGCCCTTTTTGTAGATAATAATGTGCTCTTAATATCGAAGGATTTTGACACAGATGATAGTTAGGAATAAGAGCATGAAAGTTATTTCTTGAAAAAATGTAAAACTGACAAAAAGATATACTTTTTAAGAAAGGAAACTTTCTCTTGCACTTAGCCTGGAAATACTTTTAAAGAAAGGCAGCAGAACAGAATATCCTTTTAACTTTCAGTAACTAACAGATTCGATGATCTAGTCAACAGCAAAGGCAGGTAAATAAATTTTACCCTCTTCTGACACAAAACCAAAGAGAAACAGGCCTGACACAGGCCTCAAGAGGCCATCTAGTTCATCCTGCTGTCCCTAGACTGGATCAACTGTATTTATGTCATTCCTCATGTATGTCTAATAAGTTCCCAAAGTTCTGTGATAACAAAGACTCCTTGGCTTCACAAGAAATCCATTCAAATGCCTCACAGTCCTCATTTTACCAAGTTTTCCCTGACAAATAAATTGACTTTTGTGCTGTAATTACACCCATTATTTCTTATCACTACAGATAGCGATAAGATTCCTCTTTTTAACAGCCTCATATGTAACTGAAGACTGCTACTATGTGTCCCCTCAGTCTTCCAATTTTCAGTCTAAACAATTCTCCATCTTTCCTCGTAGGTCACATTCTCCAGAGCACTGGTCATTCTTCTTGCCTTCTGGACTCCCTCCAACAGAACCAAAAACGGAGACAGTCTTCCACTGTCCAAAAATGGATACAAACAATCCAGCTGAGGTCTTATTGAGAACAATGAAAGGATTTCTCCATGGGGTTCACTGACTGTACTCCTGTTTATACATCGTACTAATATGTTTGTCTTTTTTGCAATAGCTTGACATTGCTGGGTCATGTTTGCCCGATGACCATTATAATCCCAAAATGAATTTCTGAAGAAATGTTGTCTAGTCAGCTGATCATGCCTATGCAAGAGCAATACTTTATCTAAAGAAAAACAGTAGAGAAGGACAGCATTCAACAGAGACTACAGAGACTAATTTTCCAAGGTTGATTGGAACTTTAATCTCCTTCTTCAATCATTTTGCAAGCTCTACCACCTTCACATGTCCTGAAGGTTTACTAACAATACTTGTTTCTGCCATTATCCAGACTGATGAATATGATGAATTGAGGTTTTTGGGGTTCTAAAATTAAATTGAGAAATGTGTACATCTGCTCTTTATATTAGATACCCACATATATATTATCATCACATATGCTTGTTTGTTGTTTATATTTTTTCCAGTCATTTTTTTCCACTAGTGCCAGATGAGAAACCTGAACCTTCAAAGACTGTTTCAGCCACCCATACAATTAACCTATGGTGATATTCATCACAACTAGATGAAGAAAGTACCTAACTTACTAGGCTCAATCCAACTGAGACCAAGTCATTTACTGTTGTTCTTAATTATGCCAGTCGCACTCTAGATGTTTCACTTCTTATTGAAGTCTGATGCAAGAGGGCTTTTAAAACTGCAAAGGCAAACGATTAAGTCTATGTACCGAAGTTTGCAGTGATTGCTAAAAATACCATATGAACATGAAATTGTGGAATCATTTATGTTGGAAAAGACCCTTAAGATCATAAAGTCCAGCCATCAGTCTAACATTACAAAGTCCACCACTAAACCATGTCCCTAAGCTCCATGTCTACATGTCTCTTCAATATCCCCAGGAATGGCAATTCTACCACTTCCCTGGGCAGTTCATTCGAAATGCTTATCAACACCTTCCCTTAAGGAATTATTCCTAATATCCAATCTAAACCTCCCCAGCATAACTCGAGGCCACTTTAAGTCCAACCACTTGTCACCTGAGAAGAGACTGACATCCACCTTACTGTAACCTCCTATCAGGTAGCTGTAGCAAGTGATGAGGTCTCCCCTCAGCCTCTTTTTCTCCAGACTAAACAAGCCCCGTTCCCTCAGCTACTACGCATGTCTTGTTTTCAAGTCCTTTCATGAGCTTCGATGCTTTTCTCTGAACGTGTTCCAGTAACTCAGTATTTTTCTTGCATGCAACACATTGCAGTCATGCTGATTACATATTCAACACATGAGATAGGATGATAAACTGGTAAATGAGTGAACAAATAAGCATACCAACAGGGGGACCTGCTGGAACGACGCACTTCTTGTCTCCCCGAGTGGCAGGGGGGGCACCCTGACTCCTTGCAAGGCCTTCCTGGAGCAGCTCCTGCACCCTGCACTCATTGATCCGTGGAAACGGGAGGATGTGGACCCTCAAGTGGGAGCCCTCTGTGGGCCGTGGCACTTTCTGGAATGCTATGTGGGGATTGGGATTTTCCTGCAGGCCAAAACCAAAACATTAAGCACAAACATATTATGTTTTGTTACCAGCTGGCTCACTCAATTTCATAGCTGTTTTGTGTATCTGTCGCACCTGAAAGGTTAAGGTTAAGAAGCTAACTAATACAGCTGACTAATATCATGTTTCAAATTCACATCACCTTTGATTCATTAACTCTAATATTTCCAACCTCTTTAAAGGCTTTTATAAAGTTATTTTTGTCAACATCCAAATTAATTCAAAAAAGAAAGCAAAAGAATATCACTTTTTAACTTAGGTTGCTTTTATACAACTTAATGAATATTTAGGACTTAGAAAATAGTATGACAATTAGCTTCTACACTAGAGACAGGGTTGAAAAATATAATATACAGTCTCTTCACCAAGCATCCAGAAACATTCTCATCTTGGTCAAGTCTACCAAGTGAAAATTTATTTTTGTATCATGTTTGAAACTGTGGCCTTCCTTCATTAGGTAACATTTCTGTAACTTCTGCATGTCCAACAAAATATGTTAGACAATTCACTGCTTGCACTAAAGAAAGGAAAAAGATTAATACAGTCAGTCAAAGAGAGGATGGGTGCAAATTACAAGGAAAGTAAAAAGAATAGGTAACTTCAGATTTAGGGATGTTCTTGATGGATAGAATCACTCATTGCAAAAAGTCAGAATTTCCACTGCAAAAAAAAATGTTTGTCTACAGTGATTTTTCACTCACTCTTTTATGGTCTTTGTTTTCTTTTTCTTTAAAAGAAAATGTAATAAACAGTCCCAGAGTAAGTTTTTATCTTTGCTTTTCACTTTTCTTGAAGAGATCCCCAGAATAGGAAAAAAACAACAAAAAATAATTCAGTCTCATATCACAGAACACTGCCATACTTATTCTACCAAAATAATTGCTCCTTCTGCTACGTAACTGTTCTGATACTCGTCTTGGTCTGACATTATTGTGCAATACTGCAGTACTGAAGACAGTGCCAAAATATGTTCTGTGCTATGCAAGAGAGATGCTGTGTATGTGATATTTTACTTCTTGCTCTGGGTTGGTAGGTATTTGTCATACCAGATACAGTATCAGGGCATAGTATGTTCCTATATGTGGACGCACATCTTCTGCCTCTGGTGGTCAGCAACTATAAAGACCATGTACACCACAGAACACTAAATTTCTCTTAACTGCCTCCACATTGACTTCAGCATGTGTAAAACACACTTCTCAGAATAACATTCTGAAGACTGCAAGCTATGAAAACACACTATTTCTTTTATTTTTTCCTCAAATGCTTGATAAACTTCTCTCACTTTTTGTTTCCTTTCTGGCTTCAGGTTGCACCTTTTCCAAATTACGGCAGAGATTAAAATGCACCACAAGGGTTTCACCACCATTAAGAGGATTACATCTCATGTATTGAGCCGTGTAAAGCTGTCAAATCAAACAAAGTATTTTCTTCTCTTAATTCATATACAAGGGTTGTCATTAGTCACATCTGAATTTACTCTGATTCAGTTTGACTCTATGCTGTTGGCTATGTATAGCTGCTAAAGAGCATTATGCAAACAATTAGGTTTCTGTTGTAAAAGCATAACTAGATTGCAATACAACTCAGAATAAGGAGTTAGCCTGATGCTTTCATTTACAGAAGTAAAAGGCAATAAGGAGACAATATGCATCAATTTGAGAAAAAGCAGTCTCAAACTGATGCATTTGGCCTCAGATGTAGAAAAACAAACAGCTACTTAGCCATACAAATTCTCTGCACAGAAGAGTTTAATGAAATGAGCCAAAAATCTAGCTATGAGGAGGATGACAGCAGCAGATGCCAACAGCAGCAAGGCAGAGCAAGGAAACACAACCTCAGTGGGGGGTAACAGATGGAATATAATAGGAAAAAGCCAGGACGGGAAAATAACTACTTCATGTTCCATTTAATTGAAAAGAGAGGTCCAGAGGAAAGATCTAGAAAGAGTTACTTTTATCTTGGAGTTCACGAACCTAATGCCAGCTGCATATGCAATGACATATAGATCAGCAATGTAGGTCTAATGCCTTCAACTACTGAAGCAGTATATGCCAAAAACTTGTCTAGATTTTCCACTTGCACCAGCTGGACTAATACAAACATTATCTCTCCCCAATGAACCTTTTCCTCATATACATCTAGACTGTCCCAGCTACGATATAATGACCATTAAAACTGTGGAATAAGATATCAAAATGTCATGCAATGAGGTTCAAATGAGACAGCTCTAGGCATAACTTTTAGAAGCAATGTTACTTATCACAGTGCTTTATTCAAAGATGTGTAACTATTAAAAATCTGATTTTTTAAATCATTAATTTGGTGGTAGCGAAGTAGTAGCTACTCAATCACAATGGAGTAAGGAAATCTCATCATAAGAACAGATGAAAATGAGTTAAGTCTTGACCCTGATTTTAAGAAATTATTTAAGTGAGAAGTTGCATGTATGCAATCATTTATGCTTTATAGGTTCTTTCATTCTAAAAAAAGGATCTATATACACTAGAAAACAAATCCAAATAATCTCCATTTCCTTTGTAGTAATTTAGAATGATAACAACAATTATATTTTTTGAAGAAATTTCCCATATTTATTGGACAGTACTGCAATAATCATATGCTTTTAACATTATGGCTCCAATGCTTGTTAAAAAAAAACAAAACAAAACAAAACCACTTGATTTTAATGAAAATTAAGTGTGGTACTCCTATTTTTTTTTCTGCCATACTCTCTGCAAATTCGAATCCACGCATCTTTGCCACCTGATCAAAAAGAACCAGACTAATTTAGTTGAATATTGCCCGGTGACTTTTTAATGAAACTAATTGTCACAAACACTGCAGGACTGTCAATCAATATACCTCCTGACAGCATTAATTTGAAATAAAGACATTAATTTGGAAAAAGCACTTTGGTATACAGAACACTACTATTAATTTAGTAGCATGACATTTAACATTTATTCTGAAGATTTGATTTTAGGTTACATGATTTTAACTCGTAATAGGAGACGATTCCACCAGTACTTACCACTAATAAGGATAAGAAGGTAAGCCATGAAATAAATAACATTTTATTACAGATTAAATGTCATGGATGAAATGAGTCTATGTAACAAAAATTCTCATGTCCGACATACCTCTACATTTTCCACATGGTACGTTCACTTACAATAATTCTAAGACATCGGTATAAAGACATCAATTTTAAAATACTATAACAACTATGCTATACCACAAATGGACAAGAGACATTTCATATACGCTTTTAAATGTGAAATGTTTTCAGACCACAAAGATATATTTGTTTTCTCTTCTAATGTCTAATATCAACAAGGGAGGTTAACTTGTGTATCAATTCTTTCATTCATCCATTCATTCAAAAAAAAAAAAAAAAAAAGCAGAAGCAGAAAGCTCATTTGACAATTTCAACGGAAAAAAAGAGATGGCTGGGGGATTGGTGAGGAGCAAATCCATGTCTGAAGAGATACACAAATTCATCAGGTAAGAACAATATTAAAAGTCAGACTAACCTCATTTCATGAGATGTATTTTTTCATCCAGCATCTACAGACACAAGAACTGCTGAATGCAATGGTTGTAAAATTTTGGATTTTTTTAATACTAAGATATTAATCTTATCCAAAGCAAAGACTGCATTAACACTGATGAAATGTTCAAAAGCAATTATTCTTTGAAACAAACAAACAAACAAAAAAAAAACGACACAAAACCCAACAAAATACAAAAAACAAACAAACAAAAAAAACACCCCAGAATTTAGAACCAGTTAGTAATTCCTGTGTTTTTTTATAGCAGTGTAGTTGTAAATCATAGCTTTTAGGAAGTGGGATAGCAAAAAGATAGGGTGATAAAGGTGTTGACTGACTGCAAAACAGATATTGCTCTGTGGAGTCTGAACAACGACAGGAAGTGTGAGGGGGATGGAGATTAGCTAATGCCAAATAAAAGAAGCAAACAAAATGCCCTATCTAACAGAATCTTAAGAGATTTTACAAAAGCACAGTACAAGATAAAAGGCATGATAGGAAGGAAAGAATGAAAATGGAAATGGTATTCTAGAAAACCCAAAGAGTTCAAGAAACAACATCTAAGAAATGGGATAGTTAACACTTGCTGAGAATGCAAATCACGGAGCCTGGGTTACACAGCAGGAGAGATCTGCTGGAGGAATACACTATGTCAAACTGGATGTACGGTTTTCATAGGTGAAACTGTTGAGAATTAAGATAGAACACACATTTGGCACAGACAGGTTGCAGTGGAGAAAATAACAGTTTATAATCATTACGTGAATACACACTAAGAAAACAGTATGCTAAGCAGTACTAAGAGCTGTAGGTAAATCAATATTAGCATTAATATATCAGTCTTAATATACTGAACGTCCTTAATGTATAAAATTGTTGGTATTTAAAGTTCCAAAGTCTTCAGTCATAATGCAGATAACTACCACAAGCAGTCATTTCTGTTTTCAGATACTCGATCTATCTCAGAAAAGTGAACTTCTAGTGTTATCAATACTAAAGTGCAGTAGGTATAGTAAACTTACATTTTTGAAGAGTTGTTCTGCAAGTTCTCTAACATGTTTTATCATTTTTGGTGGATTGCCTTCCTCAGCTTTAATTCTTTCAACTTCAAAGGCTACCAACTTAAAAAATAGAAAAAAAAAAGAAGAAAAAAAGAGAAAAAAATGTTTATGATTCAACTAAAATAATTCATTTCCTGTTTAAATTACAAAATGTTAACCTTAAATTGAAACTGAGAAAAAAGGAAAAAAAAAAGAAAAAAAGAAAAAGAACACCCTGCACTGCCACATCGCCCTAAAACATTAGATTCTTATAGAGCTTCTGCTGCCAGAGTCTAACCTAACACTATGTCCTTCAAACCTAAAACATACCTTTAATGTTTCTAATACTATAATCTACATTTCTCTAATGCACTGCTACTATGCAAACTCTATTTGTACTGTACATTCAAATAAAAAACAGCACAGGAAAAGTATGGTACTTCTTTATAACAGAAAAAAAATGTTTGTCCCAGTTGATTTTGTTGGTTATGTATTTAATTTTTCTCCATTACTTTTTCAATGTTTTAAGAATGTGATTAGATTACTCAAAATAATTCTGTACTAGCACACGTGATTCATTATAAATTTCCAAACCTGACAATAAAAACAGCATTACCATGACTTACACAAACTTCATACATATGAGCAGGGCGTAGTTTTATGTAAGTAAGCTAAAAATGCATGTTTAGTAGAAAATGAGAATTGAGAAGATTAGCATAAACTTTATGTAACAGATGAACTTTATGTAATAGACAGTTTGGAAGCATTTAAGTTTTTTACATGTTAAAACATTGTTGGTACATTTTAATTTATTTGGATTAAAAACCATATAGTTTTCACCTCATCAAAAAGATCACAGACTCTAAAGGGAGGACCTCTCTCTGACACAAAACCAGCAAATGCCATTCCATTGAGAACTTTGGTTAGAAAGTCATTTTCAATTAAGCCTCGCTGTCCCAAGAAGGCTGCCTGCATTAGAGATAGAAAAGAATGCAAGTATTTTATCAGCATCATAAACACACCTATTTATGTATAAGCAACTATATATTTTCTTCAGCTTATAGTAATATGAGGTACTGTCTCATGAAAATGTTTTTATATTACATAAGATGTCTTTGTACCTAAATTCAGGAGTGAAGTAACAATATTCTGATGTACACGTTTTATAAATCTCGAGGTAATAAAACTGATACTTTTAAGTATTATCTTGTAGCAACATATATATGTTTTCAAATTTCCTTGATGATCCCTCAAATGTTTCTTTATATTAAATTTTAATGTTAAATTTGCTTCATGTTTATCACTATCTCAACAATTACTCCCACTAAAATGCACTGATATAATGCTATGTCAAAATTATATGCTTGTAAGTTGATAAATTTTGGCACGTCAACAGCAACTGTAAAAAAAAAAAATGATTTTTTTAAAACACTTGTTCAAAAGGCAAGCACCTGGGGATAACACAACACAAACAAATGCTAACTAAATAAAAATAACTTTCTCTTTTACCTTGTGGAAATGAATGACTGGTTCAGCATGAATTCTGATCAGCTGAAGGCATGACCGGTATCCTTGGAAAAGTTGTGCAAATAGCCTAAGGAAGATTGCTCGCACTTCTTTATCCTGCAAGATGTAATTGAACATGCTGTCAAAACATTTTCATTTCCTAATTTTTTCTACACTTTGCATAAAGCTATCTGATAAATGCCTGCAAATTTGCCAACCACTTCAGCAGTGCAGCATGTGGAGATATGTGCATGCATACAAAACTATCTGATGCAAGCAAGGCTACAGTTTCACTGACCTGTCTCTGGATGGCAATACAGATGGTAATGATTATTACATATCCACCCTGTCGCTCCTGTTGCTCCCTTTTCACACCTCCACATTAGTATCAGGGTAATCAAGACTAGCTGAGTGGTCATGTGGAAAAACCCAAGAAGGAACCAACCTGAGTGAAAACTGATGCTAATGAAAGAAAAAGGGGGTATCTTTGCCTGGATTTATTCCCTCAAATAGGGCATCTCTGCAGCACTACAAAGACAGTGCCACTGGAGCAGGCAGGGGGGCAGGGAGCTGCACGAGTCTAAGCTGGCAGAGGTGCTGGGAGCCTGACTCAGAGCGTGGCAGGCATCATGCTGTGCAGCCAGCTGCTGAGACTGCTCTGAGTTTGCTCAGCTACTTTTTTATGACTTTTCCAACCCAAATCTTCACGTGCCAATCTAGTGCAGCCAAAACAAACCAAGGTTAGTTTAAAACGTTTAAAATAGTAGATCTTTGAAGTCCTGGTTGACTTAAATGAGCAGGGGAGTACTTAAATAAACACTGAGGGTTTAGTGGAAATGATATGAACAGATGAGGGCAGACTTGGGGCAGGGACATCTTCAGCCCAAATGCACCTAAGAATATTGTTCAAATCCTGTGTCACCCCCATTATTTTCATTTTACCTCAAGTATCTAATCAGACCATGGCCATGTCTAAAACGTGAGGTCCTAGAATTTGTTTTAAAACCTCCGGTTTTATGGCATCTTGAAAAATTTTTTCAACAAATTTCCACTTGAAAAATTGCAAGCAGCAAAGAATATTAGATTATCAGATAGGGTAAACAGCTGATGATCTAAATCAACGAGTTAATATGAATTAAGTAAGTTAAAGCTTGCAATAACTTTTTAAAAGAACTAAACATAGAGATCTATAAGATTCCATAAAACTGTCCTTTGTGAATGTTTTTCTAGATGTGTTGTCCGATCATTATTCAATTTTTACATTATTTTTGTAAGGACTCACTTTACTGAGAGACATTCTAGGTTTGTTTGGGTCCAAGCTGCTCTCTAGGATTTTAACAGGTTCCCTGACTTTTTGGACATCTTGAAAACATAGTTATTTCTTTCAGATTTAACAAAATTCATATTTTCATATAAAATGACATTGATTTGTAACTTCACTGTCCAAAATGAGATCTTAGCTGAATTCTGAAACTAGTCTAAGTGAAATTTGGATTACATTTCCTGTCTTCATCAATGAAGCGACAATCTTAAAGCAACAAATAAGAACTATATATATATATACATATATATATATATCTTATACCTTGTAGAACTTCACAGGTTGTCAAATACATTTACACAATAAAACAAAAATATGTTCTTAAATTGAATTTGTTTTTTAATTTTAGTTTAGACTACCAACTCCAGTTAAACTCTACACACTCTTGCAAGCTAAAGCAAGCAGATTTACCAAGTTATTAAGTTTTCATGGCTTTGCAATTATTTTTAATCCATGTTAACTAGATTTTAGTATTTTTTTTTAAACTATAGACAATTGTTTATCATTTCATTTAGGTTGAGGTTCATCAAAGCCAAAAGTAGTATTAAAAAACCATAGAATTAATTTCCCAATATATTCAAACATATAATATAAAATACCTATCATTATTTAGTATCAGAATGCTGCTACAGAGCAGAATGCAAAGTCCTATGCAAATTATTTGCTCTACCAATAATACTGTAAAGGATATGGAAAAGAAAACACAAAGTCAAAATTCTTAAAAGAAATTTAGTCTAAAATTTCAAGTTGTTTTAAGAAAGTCAGACATAACATAGAAATCTTACCAGCATTTTTGTGTGTGATAAAGCTGTTCGTGGGGGAGGGAATGCATAATCTGCTGTTTCCAAATCAGGATGCAAAACCTAGAGAATTTTTAAAATAATTTTTTCCCCTCATTTTGCTGAGGCAAGAACAATTTATTTTTTCTGCTTTCTCAAAATAATTTTTACTGATAGTAAATACTTCAAATAATCAATTGAGATAAATTATAAAGACTTAATGGAAATAAAGGTGGGGTTAATTTCTCAAACTCATGTTTCTACATGTAAGCTAGTTATCAAAAATTCCTATTAAAATTAAGATAATTAACACAGTAAAAAAGATTTTTTTTTTTCCTAGACAGAAGACTCAACAACTTTCTTGGGGAATTCCTTATCAATCACTCTCAGATATTAATAAAGAGGCATTAAAGAAATAAGCTTTAAGAATTTCAAGTGTATTATTAGTAAAAATCACTACCTTCCTCTTAAAAAGGGAAAAAACTTATTTTAGTAGTAAATTAAATTACTGATGATGTTAACTCTAACTTCAGATCATAAATTATTCTGAAAGAAGGAATGTTGGCATGTATCATAGTTTTAAATCTCACATTTCCAGCGTGTTTGAAAGCAACTGAATACCAAAATTCTCTTTTCTTGCTTTTAAAAGAGGTGAGAGAATAGAAAATGGTTTTCTATGAAAACATACTAGAGAAAGTGCCATTTGAGTCTGATGTAGCAGTGGCTCTGGGAGCTGAGATAGATGAATACATTCAGGAATTTTAATTGTGCCTCCATCCAGGTCTGCAATGATTACATCTAACTGTAAGGGACAAAAATATTAGTGGTCATGCTGTGAGCATTATCCTGTGAACATAGTCTAAAAACACAACAGTTGAAATTTCATGATCTGCACATAAATTAACATAAACAAATTAAAACAGTACTAACTTTAATCTATAGAATGCTTTTGTGAAAGGAAATGTTCTAAATACTTCAAATTACTGAACATAGCTGTGAAAAACGAATGGAAACCCAACTCTTTCTTGATGTTCCAGGTCTGTGTTCAGTGATTTGGGATATTGAATTGTTTTCAAAAAGACACAATGACACAAGTAAAATTACATGTTTCTAGGAACCTCTGTAACCCTGGTTCAGGTTCTGAAATATGTATTTAGAGGTATGAATAAAATAACATAATTGGGAATATATTTGAAAATACCAAATTATTTGTTCATATTTATGGCTGACACGACAAAGCTGGAAATAGATCCATTCCTTCCCATCCTGCACTGGAATCAAATAATTTCCTTCTTCTACTTTATAGACTCAAAATATTTATGGAAGAATTAATGATTTTCCTTTTTTCCTCCTCAGTCTTATCAAGCCTCCTACAATAATATTTTAAAAGTATATGAATGGTTCATACAAACATCTCTAAAGGATGGAAAATCTCTGCAACTAAACATCTTAGATAACTCTGTCTATGTCTCTGACTAAGAATATTCTAGGTAGACATACTTACAAGTTCATGAATGTCATTACGAAAGACAGAATGTACACCAATTATGAAAGGTGTTGGTGAGCTGAGAACTTCCAATAGCTGTGCAGGAAGAATTGGAATATAGGGATAACTGTGAAAAGAATAAATAAAATAAAATAAAATAAAAATAAAATAAAAGCTTCTGACTATTTCTTTGCATAGCACAGCTTATATTTTTTTTCAATCTTCCTGCTGCAAATTAAATTTACTATAAACAACTTTTTTTTTTTTTTTTAAGACAAAAGATGAAATACCTCTTTATAAAGTATCTGTTAAAGGAATATCTGTGATGTAATCTCAGAAACTATTATAGTGTCTACAGTTTCTTATTAAAAATGTATTTTGCAAAATAAAAATCAATTTATATTTGTAATGTTTATGTTATACAGATATTCATCCACAACTTTCAGGTAATAAGGGACATTAAGGCTGTGGATAAGATTTTCATCTTTCAAAACATTGCTAGTTTTTGGAGAGAAAGCTACAATTCATCCTTTCATAAAATATTATTAATAAGAAATCTCAAGGTGAAATCATTCACTTTGATACTGAAGTTACAGCTACACGTTATATGAAGAACTATTTCTGATATTGTTTACTTGATTAAAGTTGTCAATTTGAGAAAAATAAGTCTTTTCACCAGAGCAACATTGAAATCTGGATCTCAATGAATGCATTTTCAACTCCTAACTGATAATTATGATTAAAAATTTACATTAATTACCATTCCATCATATAAGCAAACATATTCCAAAACTACTTATCATTTTTTTCTTTCTTACTCTATAATGAAAGTATGTCCACCCAGGAAATATTTTAAACAAACAAAAGATGCTACTAAAATACAAGCTTCTTTTAAAACAGATGAGTGAGAATTACATGTCTTTTTGCTTAAAATCCAAATAATTTGACATTAAGTTTTCCTTTTCAAAAACCTGGACTCAGTTATGACTTTTTAGAGAGGATTAACTTGTTGATTTAAATTCATTCTCTGGTGGACATTTGTCAATACCTTAAAACTGTGTTACAAGTTAATACAGTTGTTATCTTAGAATCAAAGAATCTTTCAGGTTATAAAGAGCCTCAGGAGATCATTTAGTCCAACCTTCTGTTCAAAGCAGGGTCAAGACTGAATAAAGACCAAGTTGTCCTGGGCTTTGTCCAGTTGGGTCCTGAAAACCTACAGGGACAGAGTTTCCAGTCTTCCACTCTGTTCCAGTGCTTAGTTATCCTCATAATAAAACACGTTTTCCCTGCATCCAGTCAGAAACCTATCCCTCTGCTATTTCAGTTTATGACCACAGTCTCTCATTCTCCTGGCATGCACCTCCTCTTACTTATTGGCACACTGCTATTAGGTCTTGTCCAAATGCTTCCTTTTCCAGGCATTTACTCATTGATTATCTCTATCAAGTCTTACCATCTGACTGATGGTGTAAGTAGGGTTCTATTGTATTTAGAGGTAGGATGTTTCTCCTTTCATTGTTTCCACTGTCTTAACACAATCAGATTTTCACTGATGCAGTGTACAGTTTAGGACTTTTAGATTTGATTGTGAAAAAACTCTGCTTATTTGAATAAACATAGCACAGCTTTTGTTAGGGAGAATGAAATATGAGTTATAAATATAAAACAAGTCAAAGAGTTCAGAGATTCACAGCTCAACTCACCTATATTTGAGGGGAAACATCAAAGACTCCAGAGCCCTACAGGCATCACTAAGCCTCTGAAAACTTGCAGAGTGAAAGAGAACCTTGTTTTCTGTAAGCACGGCACAGAATAAGCTGAGTACATTTTGGATTCCTTAAAAAAAAAAAAAAAAAAAAAAAAAAAAAAAAAAAAAAAAAAAAT
>CM021769.1:62233951-62370335 GCA_011076525.1 Nettapus auritus
AAAAAAAAAAAAAAAAAAAAAAAAAAAAAAAAAAAAAAAAAAAAAGAGAGAGAGAGAAAAGAAAGTATAACAACTTGCCAAAACAAGACACAAAACTACATTAATATGTAACCATTTTCTGGAGGAATTTTCAAAAAGCATGTGTAAATGCATAAATCGACAACCACCAAGTTTTTCTACCTTTCCTCTAATTAGCGTAGCTTCCTTTCTATTTCTCAGGTTGCTAAAACATTATCTGAAAATATTTCATATACTTTTACGTTTACAATATATTATAATTCCTTTTCAACATCACATTCAAGAACTTCATCATCTCAGCAACACTTAATAATGACTTCAAACAGTACTATGTGCATCTTCTGCACAGCCTCCTCTGTATCTAGAACTCAGCTGTGGTCACTGATCCATGCTTAACTTCTAAACCTTGATATAAAATCCATGAAAAGAAATCATACAGCAGAGCTCAAAAGCAAAAAAGAGATTTCCTAGTAAATACACTTACGCTTTATCTGTGAAGAACACTGTAGGAATCACAAGGTTAAAAAAGGGCAGTAAAAGTGTGCATGTCATTTAGAAGGATATGTTAAAGAAGAGCTGACTGCTTTAACAAGCCTCACTAGATTTAGAGTAAGACATGTGAATCCGATGATGTTTTTGTTTGTTTGTTTGTTTTTTTAAAAAACAAAACACAATATAACTTTTTCTAGGAGATAAAGCCCTATGCTTACAGGGAAAACCAAAAATATATTTCCTTTAAAATAAAACTTCCATCCTGAGAAACAGACGTCTGAGATATGCCAAAATTTATGAAATTTCCTGAAATATTCTGGAATGTATGATGGTTCCCTGAGGATATAGCTTGTGTTATCAGTAAAATAGCCTGTATTACCTTAACAAAACTACTGCTTATCTTAAAACAATCTTCCCAATATGAAGTGTGACTACTAAGAACCACCACAATCATAATTAACACCTCACTTTGCTTTAGGAATTTTTATTTCATGTTTTGACTATTTTTTTCCTCTGTGACGTTAAAATTTTGCTTCTTATACAGGACAAGGATTCAGAGAGGGTTCTTGAGAAAAAGCCTCAATTCTTAGGAGGAAAAAGTCAGTAACGTAAAAGCTCGTGATTTCAAACTCTGTTCTCCAGGAATCTTAACAGCCGCCTCATGAAATCAAGGCAGAGATTTGAGAGGACTAGAGGATGGGAGTCATGGAAAAACTTAGCAAGTTACTGTTGCAAATACTTACTATTGCCTTTAGCAGCATAAATAATACTGTGCTAGTATAAATCACACGGCTTTGCAATGACAGGGTTCAAGAAAAATCGTCTGCTTATGTGAATGAAACACCATTCCCCAGCAAATGGTTAGAAGCTAACTTGAAACAGGGTCCTTTTGCGTATGCAAGCATGTACAGATTTGTACTCCAAGTTAGAAACTGTTGCCTGTACAACACAAATATTCACTGCTGGTGAATATAAGCTTTTGGTACAACTTTGGTAATTATCTCAAAAAGCCTCTTACAATTCAAATATCCATAACTAAAAGATTATTGCAAGTGGTGGTTTTCCACTTTGTACATCTTAAAATTGCAGTCTAGTCTGGGAGTTATAAAACACTGAACATGACAGTTATAAAACATTGTCTTGATATTATTGACTACACAACTGTGTATTTTACAAAAAATAAAAACATTCATTTAGTGAAAGCATTCAACTGGAAAAGCAACCTTTTTTCTTGCAATGTGCCATTCTCTCACTGTGGATTATAATGATTCAACAGTCTAGAAGAAATATCTTAATTCTAACACTTTTAAAAGTCATAAAATGTATCCAGGATCCACATCATTCACTTGAGATCTCTTCTAAATGTAGGATTCCTCATCAGATACCAAAACAATACATGGTTCGAAATAGTATGTAACAATCAAACACGTAAAATTTTATATATATATATATATATATATATATATATTACTAACAAAATGCATAAACAAAGCAGAAATCAGGATTATTTGTTTATGTACAAGGACACCTGCAAGAACTTCTTGGCATCTGAAAATTGGTCTTTTTAAAAAGGTACACATATAGCCTTCTTTCTAGTGCCAGAACAAAGTATTATGATTAAATTTGAAGTGTTATGGTTAAATTTATTTCTTGTCCTATTAAAAACAAAACTGAGAACACAGTGGTAGTATGAGATCACAGGTCTCTTAGAGACAAATAAAATGGCATGCTATTGTATATCTAATACAGATAATCTTCATGCTCTTCTATAACATAAACCTGTGTATGTATTAGATTTTTATTTTTACCACTGTAAGAAATGGGTTTTGGCAAATGTCTTCAATTTACAGAACATTCTGGACATATAGTGCATGTAGTACATGTAAATTTTTTAGTTCTTGCTGATTTTTCGAGATGGTTTATTTTAAGAACCAACTTCACATATACTATGTTAGAAGACAGATCAAAACTAAGCACTGCAGCTCAGTTATTCAACTTTTCTACTTAATCTTGATGATCTTGGTAACCTGAAAAATAAGGTCTTAATTTCCATAAAATAAACAAACAAGAAAGACAGTAACAACAGGTTTGTCATCTGAATTCAACTACAGTCCTTCCTTCCTCCCCTGGTTTTCTTGAAGGACAAAGTGACAATACTCAAAAGACAACACTTACTAGAGTAAAAAAGGAAGGAAAAAAAGGCAAGCAAGCAAGCTTTTTTTTTTTTTTTTTTGAAAAAAAAAAACAAAAACAAACAAACAAAAACCACAAAAAACAGCAAGGACTGCATATGAGGCTTTCATAACTTCACTAGGGAAATTAGTCTGGTTTTGCTGTGTATTAGCAGCTGTACATAAAGATGTAGTTTGCACTTCACAAAGGTATTTCGCATTGTAGCTTAATCAACCCCAGTATGATCTGACATTTAAGATGACTATTTTTAGCTGTTGCTTTCCCTGTATGAACTTGATGCCACCGGTAAGAGTATTTACTGCAACTACAGTTTTTATTACATTCCATTAGCTGCCCTCTCAACTGTTAAGTACTTTCTCACTGGCCACGGAAGACAAATTTGAAATGTTTGCTGTGATGCAAATGGCAGCGGCTGTAGCCCCAGCTTTGCTGAGTGAGACAGACGCACTGTTTTATCTACAGAACTTGTGACAGTAACCAAAACTGAAAGCACCTCTATCATATACCAGCAGGTTCTGTAAGAAGTAACAGGAAAAAAAAAAAAAAAGGACACTGGGGAAGATCCAACTGTGAGTTTGAAAAGGGACAAATGAAAGCTGTCACCAAAGCAAGTTGACAGGCTGGCAGCAGTAAGGAGTGCTCACTGCCCAACACATGGGAAGGGATAGGAGGCATTTTCTCTCCAGTTTGGAGGACCTTGTCAAATGTCTGCAGTCCTTGGAATAAGTGGTTAAAAGCAGCTGTGAAATGTGTATACTGCTGCCACGCAACCAGTGGTTGGCTGAACTCCCTCCCCAGTGACCCAGCAGGGGAGGACGGGAGGGCAGCGCGCAGGGCACACACACCGATGCACCCTGTCTGTGCGGCTCAACGAAGGCCGGATGCGGGCAAGAAGGGTGGGAGCAACGTGCACCGGTTACCTAATGTAACCGGCAGAACTTGAAGGCATTCTCAGCTTCAGCCTGAGCCTGGGATTTCAATGGTTTCAGTCTCCATCTCAAAGTTATTTCTAAATTCTCTCAGCCATTTTTGGCATCTCAAAAGCATGAAAAGCAGAATGTCACTTCTGTAAAACTGACCGCGTTTTAGCAGAGGCATACAAAAGAGATGGGAAACTTGACATTTAGAGACCTAGGAATCTTGTGTGCTTACATCTGAAAACAAAATTATTTTCATTTCAGAAAGGTACCTCCTCCAATACAAATCAATATACGACGGTGGGAATATTTGATATGTACTATCAGTATATAAATCAATAAATGTCTTCCAAGAAAGAACAACACAATGCAAATAAACAGCAAGGAATAGCCATGGTTATTTCTTCAGTTATACAAAAAGACAGCTACAAAAGACAGCTTTAAGGGAGAACATTGTTGGCTTTTCCCCTTTCCTTTCCTGAATGAAAGCATCACAGCCTAAAGAACATGAAACTTATACCAAAGGAGACGTTCTAAAATGTTTTCTGTTTTGTTTTTGCATAACAGAAGTACTCTTGAGAAACTCAGCACCAATACCAACCAACTTATTGACAGCTCGCTACTCAGTGAAACCCAGGCTAACCACTTTTACTGACTAACTTGAACAGCCCAGAGAGGTGCTCTTATACCAGCAAAGTTTTTTTTTTTTTCTTTTTCTTCTTTTTCTTCTTTTTCTTCTTTTTTTAATACTCTGCACACAACACAGAAGAATATAAAAGAAATCAATTAAGTGTTCAGGATAGACATCTAACCTGGTATTTTCTTATTTTCAAGGGGATAGTCACTAACTAACTTGATGCACGATTATTGCTCCACACACACTTTCTTTTTCAAACATATTTTTTTGCAAGAATAGAAGTGATATGACTGTGAAAGAAATTTACATCTGACAGAATCAAATTACACATAGAAAGATTTTTCATTACTCTCCTGTTTTAAACCATTTAAATAATTGAATGAATTATCTACCCAAGCCAACAAGGTGTTATTTCAAGCCCAGAATGTTATTTACTGAAAACAAACAGTCCAGAATAACAGCCTGAGTCCAGTTTCCTCATTCTACAAGACAGAATCGTGCCTGCTTGTAACCTTGAACTGCACACTGGTCTTCAGACTCCACACTACATCCGATGCTAATTTGTCAGAGCATAAATAGACAACACAAAAAAACAACAAACAAGTTGGTTTTTACAGATTACTCTTTTGCCGTTATGGACAGGCATACATCCTGTAAAATATTATACATATGCTGGAAATTTTTGAATAGAGTCTTCCTGACCTTCACTGTTTTCAAGTATTTAAAGAATCTGTAATTTGTTCTAAATTATCTGACATCCTACATCAACAAATGTATCATTCTGCTGCTTCCTGTTGTTGTAGAATTTAAGTATTTATTTAAGTATGATTAAAAAAAAGTGTACTTGACAAATTATTAACTGTCTTCTGTATTGCATGAAATCAAAATATTGTCACTAACATCTTCAAACTTTTTAAAGAGTTTAAATACAAGATTTGGATTTTATATTCAACTCAACTAGCTGAATACATTATTATGCCAATATGCCACTCTTGAATTACTGGACACAAAAAAAAAGCTTAATAGACAAAATAATCCATAATTTAGCCAGACTAATCCAGGAAATGTGTCTACAAAGACTGAAAAGCCTCTCTGAAAGGGCAGTGGAGATTGCACAGCACAAGTTCTGAGCCATTCTACATGATTGAATGACAGCCAGACTTGCTCACAAATGGGGAGCAATCTAGCTGTGCCAGCACAGTCTTGTGAGGGTTAATTTATCCTGCTGTCTGGCTGGGTAGCACGGAAAATATGTGTCAGACAAGTACCCCAAGAGATTAATTTATTTGGACTTTGTCAGACTAAGGAGGAAGAGAAGCAGTTTCAAAAGCACAGAGCCTTCAGCTAAAACTCCCTCAAAGAATGGAACACTTCACAAATAAAATTTTCTTACTCATTTCTAAGCACACAGAAGCAAACAGTGGGTGTGACACGCAGTACCAAAATCAAAACACATTTTTAGAAAGAAAGTTTGGATTTTGGAACGGAAGCGAAGGGAATTTGGTATCCAAACCACTAATGTTGCATGTTCTTTATAAAAAGCAGAGCAAGACAAAGACTTCTCTGCAAAACAGTCTTCATGGAGGGTGGGAAAAGGGAAGGCACAGGAGAACCATACAAAAAGATAATGGTATATATACCAAAAAGGCCAACTGATTGTATTGAAGAGACTGAAAATGGGTATAACAAAAAAGGCCCTTTCAGCTGACGCATAAATATTCCTACCACTATTGCTCCCTCCAAGTCTAACAATATTGTGTTCTGTCTACACTGACATAAGCAGTTGTCATCCAAACTCAAATATTCTGCAAGCATGAGAAAACAGGGTTCAAACACAGTACATGATCTACCTAGGAAGACACATAGCCATGTCTGTCATTTGCATGTTGATAACACTTTGTTATTATCAATTTCATTAAGTCCCTCTGCAGACCTGCTTAAAAGAGGAACAAAAACCCCCTGGATTTCTTGAGCCTTCAAACACAAATCTGACTATACACTGAGTGAGCATGAGCTGCATTTTTTTTTTTTCCAGAAGCAATGATGCAGATAAAGACAATTAATGACAAAATATTTAGAGAACAAGGTCTTCATCTCTGAAAGACAGAAGTGCAAAACCATTTCATATGCATAGTTTTAAAGCTATACATATCCAAAACAAGACTAAGATAAGCTCAAGATTTATGGCGGTGTTGAGTAGTTTTCTCAATAAAGCAGAACAGACAATGGAAGGTAAAACAGACCAATAATGCTTGAAGCATATATTGAGAGTGTTCACTTGGGAGAGAGGTAAATGCCAAATTTACATGACCAATCATTTTGAATTGTACAAATGTAACCCATATTACCAATGAAAGTTTGCAACTGATTGTATGTCTGATTGTCTGTCTCATATAGACAGATTTGATAGGTGCTGGGTTTGTATTTAATTATTTTTCTTTTTACTGAACACATACCAAAAACAATTCCTGTAAAGAACAAATGCCAACAGAATGTCAGTCAAAGCAGGTCTGCATATAAAATTAAACTTAGAGCTGTTAAGGGAAAATATTATTTAAAGTTTCTTTCACCTGCATGGAAGGTAGCAAAGAATATTTCTCTAATATGAAGCCGTTACCTAGCAAATTAGAACTTTTTTTTTTTCTTTCACTGACTGTTCATATATGCATACATTATCATTTGAGTAATAGTCTATTTTGCTGAAATATTAATTCATTTTCATGTGTCACCTTCTGCTTGCTTACTTATCTAGTAAGATTCCTAAAACAGAAAGCTATTTGGTTTTGACATTTATCCCATACATATCTAGCCCTGAGAAAGATGCAAGTAGAGGTACACAACAACCCTGTACGAACCTAACATCAGTGTACAGAATTTCTTTATTACTCTCACAGGCCCAGACTCAATGAACCAAAACACACTGAAAGAATTTTGTAAAAGAATTTTGAGTGGACTAGGATAACAGACACATACTAATGCACTAAAATGCTGTCTGAATCCCCTAAATAGAGGAGAGGTATCCATTTACCCCATTGGGAGCAAATGGATACCCATAATTTGACTGGATTCCTTTAAAACAAAAAATGTCTTTTGACAAAACAAAGCAGAGGGGGAGCAATACCATGAAGATCCTTAGAAAGAAAATATCTAAGAATGAGAACAGTATTGTCATTCCTGAACTGTACACAGGAAAAATGGTCAAGGATACACAAGAAACTGCAAACATATCTGTTTCCTGTCTAAGGACTACAAAATCTTTCTCAAGGGACAAAACTACTGCAGCCTTACATTAATGGAATCAAAGAAATGCAAAGACAGCAAGACCAGAGGTGGCTGATCAGGATGTTCTCTTAAAGCCATCTTCAGACACTGTTGGTTGATACTCATGAAGCATAAAGCCACAGGTAGTCTTGTAAAGAAAAAGAAAACTGTAGAACACTATAACAAGGAAAAGTGAATGAAGTCTGTTTAGTTTCTTAAGTATTTGGATTTTCTGCAACATGTTTAGAAATAATAATAATAATAAATCTTTGTGAAATCCTCTGAGATTTTCCGACCTCCCATGATACTGATACCTCAGCACAAACTACAAGTAAATAGGTAACAATTCTTCAGCAGTAAACTAAGGATGAATGTTCTTTTTAGTTAGTCTTAAGTGTATTCATCATATGTGCTATAAATCTATGCACACACTAGCTTAGGATATTTAACTAGACAGTATTCTGGTGCATGACACGTCTGCTCCATACGTTCTAGCAGAATGAAGGAAATTTGATAGCATGTGCAACTCCCCTTGCCAAAACAACAGTGAAAAGAATGGTGGTGTGGGATGCACACTGATCTATTTGAAAGAAACCTGCAGGTATCAGGAGCTATGTTGCAAAATGCCCAGGGAAGTGGTTGAGTCACCATCCCTGGAGGTCTTTAGAAGATGTTTAGATGTAGAGCTTTAGGGATATGGTTTAGTGGAGGACTTGTTAGCATTAGGTCAGAGGTTGGACTCGGTGATCTTGGAGGTCTCTTCCAACCTAGACTATTCTGTGATTCTGTGAAAATTCTCTGTGTGGGGTGAGGAAAAGAAGCAAACACAGATCTGCCTGAGTCCTCAAGAAGAGGGTATCAGACAGACCAGAAGGTTTTGTGTTACAGCATAGGGCTTCATGATGGCTAGATATAAAGAAGTATGTACTGCTAAACAATTTGAAAGATTTTAGAATTGGATAACAATACTTCAACTACAGAGAGTAAGAAGCAGCAGAAAGAAAAATGTGTGCTCATCCTGTTATGTTCTTCCTCAACAGAAACATATGAAATTAGAGAGCTTACATGCCCTGACACATACCACTGAGGAAAGAACCACAATCCTTTAACACACCAATGCCTTAATGTTTAATAAGTATGGCAAACTTTTTTTTTAAAAAAATAAATTATTTTCACAGTAGAGCATGAAAAGCTCGATTTATATTTACATTTTAATTAAACTAAACTATACGGGATGAAGATATATTGCTATAGTTAACTATTTTCCTAATGGCAACTGTCAGAAGTTAAAATAAGCAACAACTGCTTTCTTTAATTGTAGTTGATATGGAGTTGCTAAACAGCAAACACTGCAGGAAATGTTGGTCCCTGCCACCCAATACATTTTGGAGCCCTCTCCCCTGCTGGCTGGCATTGTGGCACCAGTGCCACGCTAGTGGACAACACAGCTCTCCCTCAGTGTGTTCACACATGTCAAATATAAAAACATGAGCAGCATCTACTGAGAGCTGCTCTAGTGGCTGTCATTGAAAGGGATGTTTTTATCCCACCCACAAGCATTCTTTGAACCAGCAATAAAGCTCACAAGAGTCCAAGGTGAGCTAGTTCCCACTCAGAAAGATGAATGTGTTCTCACAGCAGCACTTCGCTATTATACCACCTCAACCACAGCAACAAAACACAACCTGAGGCTGCTCACAGAAAACAGATGCAACTTTGGAGTGCAGAAGAGACCCTGCCCAAAACTCACTCTCACAATATCCTTTTATTTCCAGCGGCTTCAAAAAAATACTGTCTTTTTGTTCTGCTGTTGCAGTAAGTGCCCATTAGCAGTAAAAATGCTATGTCCAAATCCCTTGGTAATCTATTTGTTCTCTGACAGATGACAGAAATCTACTTGGAAAGCTTGAAAGGCAAATTCTCTTTCACTGGGTTATAGAGCTAATCACAGCTCACTGGCCATTGTGATTTAACCTGCAACTACAACAAACCCTGCAGCATCCATTCATGCAACAGGTGGTGCCAGGTCACAGAGGCTGGAGAGTACACAAGTTATTGAGATCAAAGACTGGTTAGATGTTTCTTGATTATATACTTCAATAAAACAGTCCCAAATCAATTTAATTATATACACTGTTGAATCTCAACAGAGGGAATATATGTTCCCATCTTACATTACATATATCTCGTGGAAAGAAAAGAAGTTAAATGAGTTGGGTAAGAAGTTTGTAATCAGCCTGATAGAATCACAAAAGTTCTGGCTTGTATCACTGCCAGCTCATCACAAACATGGGATGCAGAGAAGTGATGCAAGAACATCAAGGGTCTGATCTTAGTGCATCTCACAATTATAAATATTACAGTACTGAAAATGCTGCATTTGGTCAATTCATACAACATTGGGCAGATTAAATATCTTATTGTTTAGCTGGCCCTACATTAATTCTGAACAAAACAAATTATTAATATAAAAATATCCTGCTCTATTTGAAGACACAGGGATTTTCTTAATCAACAGTTGAAGGCAGCTAACAGGCAGGCTTTGTGGTGACCCCTTCATAATGTTTCTCAGCAATACAAATATGCATATTATTTGAATGTCTTTTCCCATTTACTCTGTAATTCCATATAGTCTTCTGTTGACATAAGGTACTCTACAGTAGAGGAACAGAAGAGGCTGAACATTGTATCCAGAATTAAAATAATGAAAACTATAACATTACAGAACACATTCCTGTGAAGTGTGAACAAATATAGTCAAAAGCAAAAATTCGGAGTATTTTAATATATCCTGTATTTAGAAACATGGACCTAGAGGGTCTACAAGCAGTGAAAGAGTCTAGTCCTTTACTGCCAAAACTACATTAGATGTTCTTAAACCGGTCATGCTTCATCTTAAATGTAGTGATACTGCGATACTGCTTGTCATTGCCACTCACAACAGAAGGCGTTTCTGAATTTTTTGTCCTCCTATGTTAGAAATCATTTTTAATTTCCATCTTTAATTGATGTATGACCCTTTTATATTAGTTTGTCCTTGGTGCTCACAATTTTCTGTAGCATAAGTAGGTGTACCCTTTTTCCCCTTTCACTTTTTTTTAATCCCCTCCCTGTATTTAGATACAACCAACACCATGTTTCTTAGGTGTCAGTAGCCTAACCTAGCAGTATGCACTTTACCCTTAAGGTAAACTCTCCTTTGTTCTTACTATTGTAGTACACCAACTCCTTGCCTATTCCAAGAAATCATCTATTTTTTCAGGGAACCTCTACATGACCAGAAATGAACTTGCTAGAAACCACGCAACCAACCTCTAATTTGAGCAAGGATATGTAACAAATATCAAAGTCTCCTGAGGTCAGTAATAAATAAATAAATAAATAAATAAATAAAGAGGAAATCAACTAAAATCAACTATAGTCCATCAAAGCTGATTATTCTACTAGGATTGAAAGCATCAACCATGAGCCGAATTCTGTTGTTATTATATGCTCTGCAGATTGTCACATGCTAGAGCTCATTTTTTCTAGTCTGATGATTTTCCCACATTCTATAATTCTAAGAAGACCAAAACATCAGAAGGGCATTACTATATATCAGTCATCATTAACCTCTCTTCACTGCTTGAAAGTTCTGTTGTACATTGGATTCCCTTGATCTGAACCGAAAAATGTGAAATTAGTATGCTGAAAATTTTATCATAGCTCTCTAAGTGATAAGTCTCAACCTATTAGAGGAAAATCTTTAACTGTCTATCACTATCACCAACAACAGTGGGTTAAAAGGGAAGACTCAGCATGGTTATTATTATTATAATTATTATTATTTTTTACTTATAACTGAAACGCAACATTATAGATGATCTCCAGCAGATCACTTCTCTGTATTCTCCATAGAACAACAGTTGATGAACTGTGTAATGTTTATCTTTGTGATACATAAACTATTATGTTCCAGTAGCTCACATAATGACTTCAAGGTAGTGCATTGGGAAGCAATAAATAAATAAATAAATAATGTTGGGGAGCTTGTTAACAGTTGAAGCCAGCTTTATTGCAGCATACTGACAATCTGACTTGCATGCATGTTCGAAGACCAAGAAAAATCTCTTCCTTGGGATCAAAGTGTACCAGGCAAGAAGGGGTGCACGACTACATCTCTTGTAGGACTACCACTGTTAGTAGCAAAGGGATCAAACCGTATCACTAAGAACTAGTATCAAAATACCAACTTCCTCAAGACTTTTAGAAGGTAAACAGTGGAAACTGAAGAACCACCAGCTGCCAGGGACCAGCAATGGTAGACCGCTCCATAAGAGAAGGCGAGACAGGTGCCACGCAGCAAGCCCAGACAGCCAGACAAGTCCATAGTGATAAGAAAGGTCTGAAGTCCATTAAACAGAGCAAAGGAAATGTGGGGATAGGAAGACAGTCCAGAAAAGAGACTGAACAAGAAACAAAGGAAGGAAAACTCTTTTGTCTTTGACTAAGAGTTTGGAAAGTAATGTTTGGAAACATTAATTCTTAAGGAACATACTTTTTCCCACTTGTTCTGATCAGCTTAGGAGTGTGATTCATGCTACCAGTCCTTGAAACATGTAAAAATTAAAAGTGCTGATGAAACCTGAGCTTGTTTTGCTGCTTATTGTTCAGGTCCCTTATTTAACTTTCTGTCTTTGGTTCTTTAGGAAAAACTGACCATTGAGTAGATGTAGGCATATGTCTCAGATACAAATGACTGACAAAGGTGGTGCTGAATAACCACCCTGCCACCAGAATGGAGAAGGCAAGTGGGGCTTGAATTTGGAGAAAGAAAATGAATTTGAAGCGGAAACACAGGAATGTATTTTTAATATAGTAAGAGGGACAAAAAGAGAAGCATAACAAAACCTCCTTCAAGCCTGAAAAACGCAAGAGTGTTTTAAAGGTTTAACAGACATCTACCATCTCATTAGTAGACAATGAGAAATGGTAAAGTATTTTAAAGGCTTCTAGTTAACACGAACCATTTTGAAATGCAATATTATGGATCACTGTTTTTCCACCTAATCCTTGTAGATGAAATAATTTCTAGTTGTAGTGATCCAGCTACAGGCCTGGCTTTTGTCACATTATTCCCATATATTATTATTATTATTTTTTGTCAATAAAAAAAGAACATATGATTTAAAGTGTCAAAGACTGATGTTCCTTATTATGAAGCTTAAAACATTTGGGGATGTTTTTCCCACTTGTAGCTTAATGCTAAGTAAAAATAAAATTTCCAGATATGCTGCAAGCTTGGTAATATAGGGAGGGTCATTCTCTGACACACTATCCTGCCAAGCAGAAAAAGCATGATGAGACTACTATTGCACAATATTTCTCAAAATAAATTTTGAAATTACTTTTGTATCTATTCATAGCGGTAAATTTTGTCTTGCTGCCCATCTTTCTCAAAGAAAGAGCTATTTTTAAAAAGGTGATTTAATCAGTTCACAAATATTTTTCTAACTACTCCTCATTTTTCTATTAATAATTTAAATAGGATTAAATGACTTGTACCAGAAGAGAAATAACTGAACATATCGTTACTTGACAAACAGCCTAGTCAATATTTGTGTCCTGAACACAGGCACTTGATGGAATCACAGCTGTCATTAAACAACTGTCCAACACCCTGCTAGACAACAGAAATCAAATGCTTTGGCCCAGGTCAGTAGAGACAAACATGCATTTAGCTTGTTTGTTTGTTTGTTTTATTCCACAACAATTGCATACAGATATAACTCCTTTCCAGTAAATCCAAACAAAAATTTCACATTAACAAACCTTGGTCTCTATAGAAACATAACAATCCTTTCAAAGAGATACACCACCTACATGTGAAAGGAACTAGGGCTATTCTGTAAAGCGGCATACACTAAGTAAATGCAAGCATTTTTTAATTTCTGTCCTTACAAGATACAAGGTAAATCTACTATTGTGCTATATTCTCAGATACTCAGGTTCAAAAAACTTTGAAAGGGACATCAGCTGGGAATTAATGTTCCCACTCTGCAGAATTTTAAAGATTCTGTCCTCCATCACACCACAGAATAGGAGAGAGACAGGAAGAGGAGCTACACAAGACCTTCAGATAGGTTTCTCCTAAAAGATCTGAAAGTGTTGTAAATGAAAAAATGATGCCACAACAGAAAAGGTGGGGTACTGGGATAATTTTGGAATAATATGTTTTTTCTTCCTCCTAGGAACTTGTATCATCTCCTCAGAGAAACAGGATGTAAGCCTGTAAATGCTCTGTGTGATGATGTGCCAAGTTTTATAATCACATACTTTCCTTTATCTCTCTCTTCTTCAGGCCAAATAAAGCGTCATTACCCAGAACTGTAAGTAATGAGCAAGCTTTCTTGCAATTTCTCCCTTTCTCTCCATCTTCTCCTGACTTTTATATCCTTCTTTCCTACCCAGTATGTGCAGCATACTTGGAAGGGGTAGTGGGTACATATATGCTTACTGACTCTTGTACTCCTTACAAGCCACCATAAAGCAAGAAAGACTGAACCTCCAAAATTTAGTACAACTTAGGGTAAGAAAAGAAAGCAGTAAAAATACAGAAGTCAGACTGTTTACAGTAAGTATGCTAATGTACAATGGGAAAAGAAGATATGGTAGACAAAGAGTAAGTCAGAGGTGCAGACACTAGAAAGTGTAAATGATTTAATAAGGAATTACACAATTTCAAAAAATAAAGCTAAAGTTGATAGCTAGCATAATGATCTAGGAGTCCTGGTTGCACACCAAACTCTAATACTCTTCTATAGCATCTTCAGAAAGTTACATGACATCTGTGTCAACATTTATCCATTAATAAAACGTGATTAATAGAATTGACTTAAATTCCATTGTGTCTGAAAGTGATTTTCAATTCTCATATGAAAGTGTTGTTACTCGGTTTAAAACGTGAGTGGAATTTATAAAGCTCACTCTGCACATGAGCTTACTAAGAATTCAAGAGGAAGAGATGGTCCTCTTGGTTTCCTCTTCCGTATTTACATTCCCACTCTCCCTTCATACAGCTTCTCTCTATAAATATGATGCATACAATGACTTTTCAGATTGCCTTTATTGTTGGTCTCAGATCAATCCTGGGACCTAAAACACAACCCAAGTTTGCCACACAACGGACAAGTGTCACATGTTAGCTAATCTAAGCACCGGCTAAAAGTCCTGCTTTCTTTGATGTTTTCAGAACTGTGAATTAACAGTAACCTTCACTAGGATTGCCCTAAATAAACTGCCTTAACCTAGGTACCTCATACCATACTTACAGAATAAGCATACCATACCACATGACATACCATACAATACTTATGGTGCCTTATGCCATACTTTACATTTTCAAAAAAGAGAAAATATTGTTGGGCCTTTCCATGTTTGAACCAGGGCCTGCAGTATGCTCTGAGTAATATTAATGACATAATAGCCCAAGTAAAACCTGACTGTGGTCAGGATAAGTAGCATCTATAATACATTTGCTGCATTTTTTAATTTAAACCACTATCAACAAAATAATATTCCATTTGGAATAATATTCTTTTAGGAAGGATACAATTAAACCTTACCAGTAGTAGAGGACATTGTACTTATTTGATCTGATACCACTTCCTGTGACATAAGTTTTAATGGTTCCGTGATCTGAAATTTTCTGTTGCCTGGATTTTCTACTGCCAAACGACTAGGTCTTACAACTAGCTGGAGCAGGAAACACAAGTTACTACTGCGTTGACAAGAATAATTTCTCTGTGGATGCTCTGCAAGAGTATTACACAAAACTAACATTTCTCCAATATTTCTGAAGCATTCAAGGACATGGCTGCAAGAAATAAACACTTCTGTTTTTCTCTTTCATGTGGTGACCAGAGTACAGCTAGTTTTCAAAATCCAATCACTTAGATGTATTTTCTGTGGCTTACGAAAATGCATACTGGCTGAGAATTTGGGCCATATCCCCCCAGTCTCTTTCATGCCTAATTAAGGTTTAAGATTTGAAAGTAGTCTCTTAAAGAAGAAGAAAGATGATCTGGCTACATTGGTGTATTTTAAATATCTACATTAAATTTGGTTCCCATTACAAAGGATCTGTTTACAATTGCTTACTGTACACTAAACTCTCTATTATGACTGACCGGGGAAAGCAGTAAGAGCTTACCAGCCCTTTTTCAAACAATAGATACTAGACTTTATCTTTAAAAATAGTAGTTCCATGAATGAGACTGGGAAAAGATTTTCACTGTTTTATTTCCTAGAAGGAAGGCAATTTCCTCAACATGAGTCTAGCAACAAAATTTGCTATACAATTCATCTGCTTTAACTGCTAGTCCTCATTGTGTTCTGAGACAGAATGATCAATAGCCTGAAAAAAAAAAATCCTCTCCAGATAGCAGAAATGAAATTATTTTGCCTTAATAAGAGAATGTTATTGGGTTGGATATTATCTCAGTATGTCATTTTCTGCAAACTATTTGTTTAATTATTTAATGATTCTTATTTCAGCTATCTTTCCAGTCAAACTTTATGCCAGGTTTTATTGCAAACTGTATCCTTAAGCACCTTGTTTCTCTTTTTGTAGAATATATGAAAGAGAACTATCTCTTCCCTCCTCGGGATGGTTTTTCAAGTTCTCAGACTTTTCTTACTTCTCTTCACTATTCTAACTGGCAAACTGGTAAAACAGTTACCATCTGTCCTTGTTTTCCATTTATAAGAAGAATGGACAACAAATATTCTGAGGCCATTTAATTACTTAAGACTAACCGTGAGGCTCACAGATTCAAAGAAAAGACTATTGATTATTTTGCCCTTAATCCATTGCTCCTACAAGTTTGTGCTTCCAAGTCAATTCAGAAGCCCAGGAAAAGAAGGCTAACACAGATCGTTAAATTTCAATGAGAGGCATGAGATTAGTGTTGAGGTACCCAGGTTATAGTTACATGATATTGTACCTGTAATGAAGAAGTAAGCATTTGCTGAGGATTGTGTTACATCTTCTTCATAAAAGATATGGAATGATAGATAACAGAATAATACGAATTCCACATAGTTACCAATATCACTATATACTATCTTTTATATGAGTTTTTCCAGTTAAAATAGTTTATTAACCTGCTTGGTTTTGTCCAGTTTGTATGGTAACCAAGTGATGGAGAATCTTTTTCCATGAATGTCACTGTACCGAAAAGCCTGCTCACAGAACATTTGCAGACAGCAGATAACGTTGCAGATATTTTACCACAGGCAGGAAGTACAAAAAGTTTATAAGAATGTCTGATTAGGGGGATAAAAGCACTCTTAGTCATTCTTTCATTAAAAAAAATTAATATTTACCATGTAGCTTTCTTGGCACATGATTTGAGCTGAATGATAACAGAAAATAATTCACTCTGTAGTTTAATTTAATTTTTTTTCAAGTCAGACCTATACATACCCAGTTGCTGAAAGAGAAGAGCCACACTGGTGCCTGTAACAGGAAGACTATCATGTAGAGGAGTCTGTATCAGTTGTCGGTCTCCAGCTCCCAAAGAAAACAATTTCTGTAGAAAGATTTTTTTTGAGTATAAATTTAATTTATACAGAATAAATATACTGTTGTCATACAGATAAGTGATTCATCCTGCAAAAATTCTGTATACACAATCTTAAAATCAGTACCAATAACTGAACTGACCAACATAGATCTGAAATATTTGAGGACAATTGTATGTCTCTTTGAATGTAGAGCCTGATAGTGCCATCCTTGCAAGTCCATTGAATTAGACAGTCTAAATTTATGTGTTTCTTGAAGACCTACAAGTTTGTTGACACAACCACTTTCCTTGGTAGCCTATTCCAATGCTGTGCTACCCTTTCAGTAAAGGAATTTCTCCTAATGTCCAACCTAAAAGCTTTGCAGTTGATCATTTCAGCATTGGACATAAGAACAATCTTGGAGGTCCTCAAAGTCTTCTGGAGATAGACATCAAAAGAGTGTTCCTGTTCTAAGATACATAATTCAGATTTATCACTGTAAGCACAAAGCTTAAGAAAGAAAACAGAAAAATGGATTTTCTGGTTAAAATGAAACTTTGAAACTAAGAAATTAAAGTTCCAAGTGAAGTACCATTCCATTTGAAGAAAGAAAGCAGAAGGCAGAATAGCCAGAGGAACATGCATTTTCCTCCCTCTTCTAGCAGCAGGAAAAGACACTGTTGAAAGCCCTGTTTATGGATGGGGCTAGAGGAGAAGAGGATAGAAGGATGAGCTAGAAATTCAACTGGACCACCAGAACCTGTAATTTGAGGTTCACAGGAACTGGGGGCTCCTGACAAGATACAATCTATTTACTCCCCTTCAAAACTGAAAGGCTTGGGATGCAAAACTATAGAGACATGGTTGCCTGGAGAGCAATCAGGTAGATCTTGATTAAGCTACTTTTTGCCTCTTTTAGAGCAAAGAGAAATAGCAAAGTAAACAGGGCTATGGATAAAAAAAAAAGAATTTGTGATTTGTAGGATTTCAAGAAGACCAGTAATACATAGGTTGGGTAGTATAAAGTGTGAGAAAATGCATATGAAATCTATCCTCAAATATTGCCAGTTGCATTCTTGATTTCCAGGTATTTTTCATGATAAGAACGACAATTTCCTAGTAATGCTACAGCATAATGTGAAGACCAAGCAAATAAGACCCAACTGGCTTGACGGAAACCTAAAAATATATAGGAATAATTTATTTAAAGTGAATCAACAAACAAACAAACCTGACTTTTTGCTCGCAGAAAGCCAATGTGAAATGCAGAAAGAAGTGCATTTACTGACAAACTGTTTTCTTATTTTTGAATGCATGGGTTACCAGGAATATTTAATTAATTCTGAAAAAAAAAAGTCCAAGTAATTTTTATTTTATATTTTTTTTTAGCATTTGCCAAAGGAAAGTGCATTGGAATCCTGAACTGCAATACAGAAAAGACACAGGTAAATGAACTAAAGGAAAGGACATGTCAAAAATGGCAAAGAAAAAAAAATAAATTAAAAATCCATAGCAAGCAGAAATACTCCTGAACACACATTATTATTAAAAACTAAGCTTACACAAACTGCTTGATTTGTTACTGTGCCTTGTAAAAAGCCAACTCAGTGACAAAATTAACCCTTTGACCTTATCCAGGAATGGAATTTTTGCTGCCTTTAGATGACAGGCCACAGGGAAAGCACTCGCAGGCCACAGGGAAAGCAGTCAGCTGAACTATGATCTTCTTTCAACAAAAATATTTAAAGAATTTATTTTTTTTGTTTTCTTCATAAATTAAATTAACTGGAAAAATACCCCCCCCACTTTTTTTTTTTTTTCTATTTACCTGAGACCCTCCTGAAGCAGGGACAAGGCATGAACAGAGATTTGCAATGAGAGTCTCCAGTGACACATTCAGGCTGTCCACATACACAGTATAGATCAGTCCCAGGCATGCCTAGAAAGACACACAAAATATGTTAGCCTGCTATACAGGAAGGGCACACATCAAATTACTTAAAGATATATGTATATTTTTTTTTTTAAAAGTGTCTTAATAGATAATGTAGTGAAGTACATTCCAATCTAAGACAAAGTAAGTTGCTATCAAAGCAATCACTCATTAAAATTAACTTGGCTACTTAAAAGTGATGTATGTGTTGGCAGGTGCAGATATCCTCTTTTGTAAAAGAAATCCAATATTTAATTATTTGAGTTTTTCAATTATATAAAAAATGCTTTACTACCAATTACTTTTTAAAATGATAAAATCATTATGGTTTCATCTGCACTTTGAACTCTCTGGACCTAAACCTGACTGGTTTCCAGAGTAAAGCACTGATGAAACAATGAGCTTTTGATGTTCACTCTAAAACTAGCATCAAGAATCAACAATTCTGTACATTGTTTAACTTGCATTCTTTATTTTATTATTTCAATATGAACATATTTTTAGAATGAACAGCATATTAACATTTCAGCATTCCTGTATTTGTTTTGCATGGATTCAGTTTTGATTGAGAAATCACGATACAGCTTTATCATTTTTAATTTAATGTAAGATAATTTAACTTTATGTTCCAAAAAGCATTTGAATAAAAGGAAATAACTCTGTTCCACAACATCCTTTTGGTGCCTTTTAACTGCTACAATTTTGATAATTCGGTAAATATCTTAGGAATTCTCTTCTTAGACATAATTCCAACAGTAACTTTTCATATAACACATAGTTAAGCTGAGAAACTCCTTGCCATGGGACGTTGTAAAATCAAGAGCTAAGAAATTGGACAAATTATATGAAAACCCATACTATTGACACCTCTGGTTCAGGATGTCATTAAACTATAATTCACACCGAACTAGGAAAGTATTCTGTGGAATTATTTCTACAGCCTGCCATTTTTTTTTACATGTTTGGAACTGCATTTGCTAAGCAATGCTAGCAGACAAAACACCGGGTTATGTAGATTGTTAGTCTGAGTTGGTACAATCATTCATGTCCAATGACAACTTACTGTTGAATGATTTTTCCTCCCTTGATCTGTAAACTGAAGTATATTTCTTTGTTAATATATATTAGCTTAATAAAAATTTAAGCTCTTAATTTCTCCCATCAGCCATATCTCATCAGCTGAACGTGATCCAAGATCCTAAACCTCCATTATGAATCTTAATTTTATCTGGAAGAAGCTCTGACATGTTTACCTTATAAATGAAAGAAAACTAGGATTCCACTATTGACTTATCACTATATATTTAATCGATTATCATTAAAGTGTTATTTTTACCTAAGCAAGTTAATTTTTGTCTTAATAATTTCCTTCAATATATAGTAATCTGAGCCCAGAAAAATCTCTATTTTGTCTTCTACATAGATTTAAAAGTACTTGGAGTGTTTAAAAATAATTAAAAAAATAAAAAATAAAAAAAAGGCACTGCTTTAACCTATAGAGGCTACTTACTGTGATAAACATTGAATTTTATCTAGTTCAATCTAAACTCTACTTTTGCTGTTAAATTCCCAAATCAGTCCTGAGATGCTTTAAATCAGAGTACTGTGACTGCTATTCATTAAAAACAGATTTGTCTGCTGACAGAGATTATAAATAGCAATGGTAAGTTCTTTACCCTGAAAATTTCTGGATAATCTAGTCTGGACACCAACACCAAACTTTTAGGAGCAAATACTTCAGCAGGCTGAATTAAACCAGACTCCTCTTCACCTTCGGTTTCTTTTGTTCCCTTGAAAACAGAAAAATTTCAATTAATAAGCCATCTCTAGGTAAAATTTTAGCATTCTTACAAGAAGTCCACATTTTTCAGGATTTCAAAGAGACTGTAAACTAGAAAAGAACTGTATACCTTGTTTGAAACTACTAATGAAGTCAACTAAGAGGAGATCTTTCCAATGGTTACCTGAACTTTCTAAAACCTTCTAGATGTAGTTCAACTTGCTAACGCTCATCTGTAGACACTGGTGTGTCTAAAATAAAGTTCCCTGAGACAAAGAATACAGATATCTGTATCTGGATCTATATAGTTATCAATATGTCTATCTGTATGTATTTTCTATATAGTCGTCTCCAGCCTGAACCAGCAAATTTGGAATTTCTTAACAAGAAAAGTAGTTCAAATTTCTCAATAAATTTCTCAAACTTAGGAACCACTATGTTTCCGGTTAGAAAATACAAAATGGTACAATGCAGATAAATTTGCAGTTGTTCACGATATTGTGCAACTTGCTATAACCTCCTTGCCAGCACTTATTTTTCAGTCACAAATATTTTATTATTAACTCCTGGCCAAAACTAAAGATGTCACTAATTATTTTAATTTCTGAAATTCCTCGCATTCTTTGACAAATTCATTAACTGAGTTAGTTTTCAAATGACAGATAGTATGCTCGTTCCAATTTTTGCATGTAATTCTCTCCACTCCTACACCACCCACCAAATTTCCAAGTGTATTATTTGTTCCTCCAAACGAGCATTCTTTTAAGCAAAAATCACTGTATTATCTTAATTGGGAACACGAGAAAAATGACTTCCCTTTCCATCTGACAACATGAAATATCGGCCTTCTATTTCTACCATGTTCCTAGTCAGCACTTCAGTTTATTAAAAATAAACAAATAAATAAATAAATCCAACTCTGCTTTTCTACTAAAAGAAAGAAACCTGATAAAATTGTCTGAAATGCCAGGAATGCTGTGAGTGAATGAACTTTATTTTACTACCTCAATACAGAATGTATGGTATCTTTAAGCAAAGGAAGGTATCAAATTAGAAACTGGAAAAAATATAACTACTTAAAATGACTTCATACATGATTTAACACATCAGTTAAAAACATTCAGTTACTATAAGCCAAAATACAGAGCTCCTGTTGCTAATTCTCTTTTGTCTTGACCCTTGCTCCTTCTGAAAAGAAGAAATTCAGGCTCTGACATGCACACCTGAAGTGATGAGCAGTTTATTTCATATTTACGATTTCAGATAATTACAGGTAGCATTCTGATCATTAGCCACACTTCAAATAACCTTTATTATACTTACTAGAGTTTGGTATTCCAAAACGGAATATCAATTATGTGAAGTTAAATGTCATAAACAACTGGTAAAAAACACTGCACAAAGTTGCTACACTTAGGTACAGAATTCTTTCCTTGCCCATTCTTTAATAAAATTGCATTAAAAAAAGCAAATAACCAAATTATTTAATCATGCAAAGATTCCTTATTCTCAACATGACACAGTGGGATGAAAAATAAGCAAAGACATTAGACAGAAAGATTCCAGAAACAGAAAGCAACACACATAACGAAGATTCAGTATAGAAGGGAAACTAGCACACCTAGTGATCTGGGGGGAATAAAATAAATAAATAAATAGATAAATAAGCAACACTGATTTTTCACAGTGTCACACAGACTAATCAAACAAAAAGCTCATATATGGCTTAGTAGCCTATATTGAATGTCATGGGCACCCTTAAAAAAGAGCAAGCTCAGCGTGGCCATTTCTCCAGCATGCTCTCCCTACCTCCAGCAACCACCATATACCACTAAACATAAAACAAGCTTATTGGATCAACTGTTCTAAAGAGCAACTATAAATCCTAGGCATAAAAGTAGCAGGTTCTGGCTAGCCAACAAATTTTAGACAATGACAACATTGGGAAAAATGAATTAAAACTTATTCAACATTTCTCAAGGCAAAGGAACACGCAACATGAAAGCAGTACTAAGATAATGAAAACTCAGGATCCATAGACAGGGAAGAGATTTCTATAAAAGGTCATTTTCATCAAATCCACTCAATCTCATACAAGTCCTGTGTTAATTCATAACTAAATACAACTTAAAATTTTAAGCGCACAATACCAGCACAGTATTGAACTGATAAATCATTTACACTATTAAAACAATTTATCTTACTTCAAGATCTACAGACAAATGTAACAACGTGACTACAGCCATATTCCTTCCCGAGCTAAGCGTTCTGACAGGCAGGCAGGCACATTAGTGGAAGTCAGGAGACTAAGCAGATAATCGTTGCAAACACATGACTTCTAACCTACCTTGAAGCAAAGTATTAACAGCATATGCATTCTCTAGCAATGCTAAATACGAAGTGGTAAAACCACAAACTTAATTCTTTCTAGTTGTACTTCTCTTCAGACACATGCACATTTCACCTTTTTTAATTGCCTTTCTCATCTAAGGAAAAAATAGTCTCTAAACAGAATGAACAATATGAAGTTTTGTTCTTAATAGATTTTCATATATAGCATTCAATTTACAAATAAATTAAGAATAACTGAATGTTAAATAAAACCTTTCTAAGCATACATAAATTAAAAGATAAAATTAAATGATTTCAGTAAGAACTGGGATAATGCTGTTACTATTTTTTTTTAAAAAACAAACCTATTTAATCACTACAGTTTTCCTTTTGCACTCGTACTGGTTGGAAGAAGATGATAATTGTATTTGGCATACTGCTATTAGGCTTCCCCAACATCTTTTTCCTATGTTGTTGGCTAGTAGTTTTTCATATTATGGTAGAGCATATTCAGAATTTTCTTAATTTTAATTATATTTTGAAACAGATTCCTTTTTCTCCTCCCTCACTACCTCTACATATAGACAGACTTTGAAAACAGGTAAGACGAGGAAAAAATACTGCTGGGTAGAAAAACAGTATTCCAAATGTTTAAATATCCATTTAGTTCAAAAACTGATATATATTTAAAATCTAATTCAGAATCATCTATGACTTTAGACCATAAACGAATAAATGCTTTGTGTTGTGTTTTTTGTTTTGTTTTGTTATTTAAATATCAAATTAGTTAAGGTCTTAAATAAAAAGACTTGTCAGGCTAAGGAATAGGTAACAGGCTGACCTAACTGTATTAATGAAAGGAACTGTGTGATAATGTGTGATCATGAAAGCTTTCACAATATTTGGTCACCTGTAATTGTAATTTGATTTAAGTTTATTTGACTGAAGTTTAATTAAGTTTGATTGAAGCTCATCAGGATCCTGTCCCCTGCCTGCCAATGCCAGAATCCTCTTTGCTTCCACATCTTGACTTGGCTTCTAAATTAAGTTATGCAGGGAATCTGCAAACTATGGCTGACTCAAGTCCATCAAGCAGTTGGTCCAGGAGAATCCACCAGACAATACTAACATTCTTAATATGTTTATCACAAAACGTTTTTATCCACAAAGTCTCCAAGCTAACAGAAACCATCTTTGTATAAATCTTTGTTCCTTGTTCACATATTTTTGATTGTGACAGTCTTGGCATCTGACACATGGAAGGTATATAGGAGTCTTTTTCTTGTTTTAAAGGCTGCCTTTTTTCTTCTAGACTCCATTGTATACCTTGGATAAACGGATACATTGGCACTGCCAAACTGGTAACTTTAGGCATTTCTCAGAATAATTTTACGTTGTCATATTGCAAACTGTTGGGGAAGTATAGACACAACAGCACAACAATGAACGTTAATACTTATCTCCCATGCGATAAAAAACAAACAAACGAAAAAATCAGGATGATGACCAATTCTAAAAGTACATAGAGATTTGTATCTTTCATATTTTAAAATACAATTAAATAGGCATGTATATGTCGTTGTGTATGCAAGTAGAACACAATTGAGGATGTATCAATCTAAGTTGAAACAGAAAAATCTGATCTGTTTCTACAGCAGGCTGCTTAATTTGTTTACCAATGGTTTAGATTTTTTTGTTTGTTTCATTTTTCTTTTCCTTTTTACCAATAAATAACGCATAAAAACATAATGAACTCTCCGAAAACAGTGAACATTCTTTTGAAGATATGATGCAATTTCATTTTGCTCAACTTGTTTGTCACTGCTGTATAATGAACTGTTCAGAGACTGACCAAGAAACTGTGTGGCCTGTACATTTACAGCAAGCCAATACATCCTAAAATTCCATGAGTTTTAATGAATTTTACACACCCACACCTAAATTCAAAAACTCATATGTTGACTCCTGGCAATACACAGTATTTAGGTTCTTACTTAAATGAGAATACGGAGCTAGAGAGAGCAGGAGTGCATATATTCCAACTGTTTTCTTTCTTCTCATATCATGTGAAATGGACATTTAACATGTTTGTGTCCCAAACAGATGGGTTTGAAGTAAGCTGGAATGTACAATAACCAGATACAGAACTAACTGAATCACTTTATAGTTCATGAACTTTGTCAATAAAAGTAGCCAAATTGATAAAATGTATTTGTGCAAGCATTTAAAAAAAATCCCTCAAAACAATCAGAGTTCAGATGGAAAAAAAAATAATAACACAACAATCAGCATTAATCGCCTGAGAGCTAATAGCTTAGAAAAATTAACTGTGATCAGCATTGTTAATCATTACTCTGCTATTTATTTGTTTGCTTGTTTTCTGAGAACAACTTGTTCTTCAGTTCAGCCAAGGGATGTGTATGGCATTAAGCCCAAACTAGACAAATTCAGAATAATTATTCAAATATTTTTAATACAGGAGGTAACTGACAACTGGAGTTACCTGCCAACAGATCAGGCACAATGTCCCAAATCCACAGTCTAGAAAAAGGTTTAATACATTTTTAATAGATGTAAATAAAATCAAATACTTGTGGGCTTGATACACATTATTAAATAAGTTATTACTTTGTTTGAAATTAAACAATCAATAACAGTGTCTTTTTGCTTTAATAAAACCTCCACAGCTATGAAAAAGTGTAAAACCAACTGGGAGTAATATAACAGGTGCAGTTAAAATTTACTTGAGATCGTTTCAGAGGTTCATCACTGCCTCCTGTTCCTTCAGCATACTGTATGCACTACTTGGCAAACCTGAAGCAGGAACAAAGGTGAATATCAAGTAAGCCCACTACATTTTCTATCCTACACATTTTGCTTGCTTTAGATCACAAATATATATTCACAGTTGAAAATTATGAGTTTCAGATGACATCTTGTAAAGGCCAAGAATAGTGTAATTGTTTAGTTTCCATGCTTAGCATCAAAGGAGCGTAAGAGAGACATTTCGTTGGAGCTACTTTGTGTGCTTGCTTGCCAAAGCAGCAGCACTCACACTGCATGAAACATGACAAGAGCTGAACCCATCAAACCGAGTGCAAAACTGTAAAAAAGTCCTTTGGATCAGGTCCTTTAATTACTGCTTCATTTTACTTTTCATATACGTCTGACTCCTGAACCCGATAGCATCAAATGAAAACTGGTAACCTCAACATCTGACCAAAAACCAAAACAGCAAATGCAAAGTAAATGAGTTGCTCACAGTTAGTCTTAAGGGACAACAATAAAAACAGTAACAACCAGGAAATCAGCATGCTAACTGAAATAAGTTCAAACAAACAAGTGAAGGTAGCTCTTCATGCAACAGTTACTTAACTTATGAAACTCTTATGCTACAAAACAGTGCAAGTGACAGAAATGCACAGGGGCAGTGAGAGGACTGGACACCTTCATGAAATTCATAGCAGTTACTAAACATGCAGCAGGTGTTTGTGGCTCAGCTGATCCACAGACCGCAGAGGAGGGAGCACCCATGGAAGCACCACACATCAAGTTCCTCTGCTCCTCCCTTAACATTTACTCTTATCCACCTCCAGAGACAAAATACTACACAAGATGTTTTTTTCTTTTTGCCCCCAAATTATAGCTTATTTTCTTCCGAGCATTTAGAGTAACATATTTGAATGTATCTTACTTTATGATATAGGTTCACAATATTACTCAGAGACTATAAAGCAATATAACTTTTCTAGCATTCAGTCTTTAATATTATGTAACAGCTTTAAGAACATATTAATTCTCTGTTGATACCTAAATCACAAACACACAAAATACTAATGCAGGGTTAAGCCTAAGTTAGAGTGTATTAAATACAAAAGAAAAACAAAACAAAACAAAACAAGAACAACAAAAAAACACAATTAGGTGAATATTGACCTATTTTTGATTCCCATCCTTCTTCTGACAAACCAAATTTTACAAACGAAAAAGTGTATACAATTCTAAAGCCTAAACTGACTTAATTTCAGACTTGGCCTCATTTATGGTGAATAGAGAAGAAAAATAATTATAGCATCCATATAACGAGCAAATAGCTCTTTGTAGCAGAATGAATTAATTTCATTTCCTGTAGCTTTATGTCATTAGATTAAAAAGATTTGTGGATTACCTGATGTCAGACAATGGCTTATAGTTTTCCCTCATGTGGCAGTGGACTACAAAACATCTCTTTCTGCTTCCTACCCAGTTACATACTTAAAACCTACTGGAAGCAGATCTCTGGTGTCAGTCATGTGTAGCTGATGCTGGACCTATTTTAAATGTTCCTTGTGGAAAGTGAACAGATAAATGGATATTTTCACATAAACTTCAGTTTCAGCTTAAGAAATTATGTTAAAACTTTGAGTAGAAAGAAGTGACTGATTTTGTGTTACTTCAGTGAAAAACAGCAGCTCATTTAAAGGCAACAGACATGGCAGCCAAGAAAACAGATGAAAGCAGCCAACTTTACTCATGTTAACTGTATCTTTTTTTATTCAACAGAGATACTCATTGCTCTGATTTAGCTCTCAAACATTAAGGTCTAGTCTTTAACTTACACGAACCCACTTTTGCTACCACAATCAGATTATTTTAAGATGTCAGCTCTGCTTTTAACAACTGACATTTAACTTAAAAATAACAAACAATCTAGCCAAAATCTACATTAGGAACTGAAGTAAATTTTTAAAGATTAAAATGACCTACCAACATAGTCCAAAAAACCTGTTCCTGCTCTTGAATGTAGGTGATCTTAAGGGACTTACCCGGCTTGAAAACACATGAACAACTGTTCAATCAACATTCAGCTGAATTTTAGCACACATGAACCATAACCATCCCTCCTCTTCTGTCTCTACGTCCATCTCCAGAACCTCAACATGTCTGTCTTGAGTTTGTATGCCCAAATCTGCTACTTATCACATCTCCAACATTGAAGATTTCTAGAAAAAGCAACTCTGAACTGTAATCCAGCTCTCCAAGACTATCAACTGTCCATCTGCTCTTCATTTATGTTGGCTCTGACTCCCCTAGGTACTTCCGAGTCTTTGAATCACATCTGCACCACTTCTGTGAATTGCCTTTGTTAGGGACATTAGGCATCTTCAGGCACCAGGACAACCCAGGCATGCTGATTGTACATCTCCACTCAGGATGCACATGCCATTCAAGTCAGTGCATTTAGTTCTGATTAACATTGGGCAGAGAAGAAATATTATGTTCCTTTTCATGTCAGAGTGAGGAAAACCCTTTTAAACTGAGGTATTATTTGAAAAGTTAGAAAATACAAAACATTTGATGTAGCTTTGCAGTTTTGAGGGTGAAATCTGGCAGGCATAATTTCAAACTCAAAGGAAATTAAAGGTTGGACATGGTGCTTAGGGACACGGTCTACTGGGTAATATTGGTGGTAGGGGTATGGTTGGACCAGATGATCTCAAAGGTCTTTTCCTACCTTATTGATTCTATGATTCTATGAAATATGAACGGATAGTTGTACTTTTATAGTTTTACTTTTAATAATTCAGTCAGTCAGAGAGAATGAACATCTGCCATTTCAAGAACTTAAACTGTAATTCTTCATGATAGTTATAAAAACAGTTTGCCCTTTGCAAAATTTTGCACAGAAATTGTGTCAAGGTCAGCAAGCCCTTTGTTTTTCTACTAACAGCACAGTAAATGAGATTTGGAGACCATGCGTGATTCCTTATTTTAAGAAAAATTATTTGAAGCTTTAGTAATCTCATGCCAATTGCTCATTTGGGACAGATCCCTTTCTCTACACGTGGTTTAAGCTTTGCTGGCCTTGTTTGCAGCCAAATAGCTAGTTTATTAAAAATCAAAGGCCAAAAGCCATTCAGCAACAATTCATTTTATTTATTTTTCAGATTGTGAAAATGCATGTATCCAATAAATTCTAACACACATACAAAATTTAAAATAAACTTAGCAGAATGTCTCCAAAAGACCAATCTGCATTGATCAGTCTGCTCTACTAAACTAAAACCACAGGTGAGAAATACACTTCATGGCTTGTCTATGCACACTATATCATACCACAGTAGCTTCATTTATACTTGAATAATTATACTAGCAAAAAAGCCATTATCTTGATTTAATCATTTCAGAACAGGATAATACACTGTATCAATTCACAGTAGCGACTCCATCAACTACAAAAACAAATGACCAAAGATAAAAGATTATGTGAAGATTGGACTGTAAACTTACCAAATACAGTAACCTCAAGCCCCTGTAACAATCATTTTATTCACTCCCTAAATACTGTTGACACTGAAGAGTACTCCTATATGAAAATAAGGAGTTCCCATTGCACCTTCCAGCATTACATAAAATTTACACCAGCAGCATCTATGATACGTATACCACTTAACACAACTCACTTTGAAACCCCAGAAGCTACTTATATGAATTTTCATCTAAACATATTTAAAGATTTTTGAAATAAAAGTAAAAGTATGCAGCCATAAAAGGCAGTAAAAAGTATGCAGCCGTAGGCTTACACATATTTCTTGAGTGGGCCATTAGCCCACCTACATGCCAAAAGATCTGGGAATTCCAAGGTAATGCACATGTAGATGTGACATAAATGCCAGACATCCATGGGCTACTGTGTAGACTCCGTGCAGGAGTAAAGACAAGATGACTACCTTTACCCAAAACAAGCCTTTGCACCCTGCAATAACATGAAATTAAATTGGGAAGAAGGTGCACAAGAACACACACAGGACATAAACAGGACAGGATAAATTACTGCCACAGTTACTAGAAAGATGAAAATATGATTTTCTTCATTCATTCTCACCTTAACTTTAAATTCTGGTCTAGAGAAGACCTTAAACATATAATTTGATATTCAAAATACAAGGCTATTTCTTATCATATAGAACATTAGCTGTAGTTTTCTCTTCACAGGAAGGGAAGAAGGCACTGCTTTGATCTCTGCATGTTTTCATAACATCAGTTTCTCAACAGATTTAGAAAGATGGTGATTATTTTTAAATGGTCTCCCCCCAACCCCACCCCCTACAGAATGTCTTTTGAGGCACTGATAATAAGGTCAGTTTCAGGATAAGTTTAACATTTGGGATATTCACAAAATTATTAAACTTCATCTTAACAACACACTAATATAATACCCAAAAGAAGATCAGGTTTCACATTTCAACAAGGATACAACCGAACTGAGTGTTCTCATCCTCTGCTCAAAACCAAACATCAGTGACTCATCAAGCAGCATGTGCTTTAGCACAGTAGGATCACCAACTCTACAGTCCAAGCATAAAAATTAAAACTTTATGAAGCATGATGTCATTTTGTTGGCAGATTTTCCTTTGACTCAGGAAATATTTGTGAATGTTGTTAATCTGCCATTTTCTGGTTTGGGATTTTTACAATTTCTTTTTTCTATATTTGCAAGAGGGCAGAGAGAAGAAGAGAACGTGAATGAGAGGAAAGAGGAGACATGAATTACTGCTTACTTGCATTTTTCAGTGATATATTTAGTTTTCCTAACTGTGATCACAATGTTCTAACACATACACACGACAACACTTAAGACTGATAAAACCTTGTAGTAAGACTGTTAGAAACTAACACTTGAAGTTTCTTGCTGATCGCATTGAACAGAATTTCTGAAATGCAAGAAATGTGGTTGCAAAGGCTCAGTTGCTAACATAAATTATTGTTTAATACGTTGATGGTGGGGTTAGGGTGAGGATATTTTTTTCCAAAGCACAAAGCAATATACAAATTGACCACTAAGTTCCCAATGATGCAAGTCAACATGTTTTGTTGTTGTTGTTGTTGTTTGTTTTGTTTGTTTGTTGTTTTTAAAGGTTCCATCTATGGGGCTATTCCCAAATGCTGTTAACATAAATTCTGACTGTGTATTTTGTAGGAAGCACCACCAAAGTAGACAGAAGTAACTGCTGAGTCAAATATATTAATCAAGTCTTTGTTTGTTAAGTGGTAACATCCAGAAATTGCTGTTAGAAGTAACTACACATGTGTGTAATTTTTTTAGACAGCAAATAAAGTTACAGTGTAACTGAGTTTTATGGGTGAATTTCGTAGATGTACCTTATGATTCTTCTGAATAATCACTGGCTCTTAAAAACTTTCAGCTTCAGTACCAGAAGAATAAGAAGGCACATATATTACACTTCGGTTTAGAGGATGAGGCTTTCTTCAAATTAATGACAATTTACAGCAGGAGAGTGGACAGCAAGGATCAAAATACAGTAATGCAAAAAAAACCTGAAAGCACTGTTTGGGAAGAAGCAATAGGGATGTTTTTGACTTATTGTCCTCCTCCTCCTAATTCTTGTAGATTCATGAAAGTCAGTATGGCATCCAGCTTTATTTGTCTGAGCATCTCTAAAGCATGCTTAAGAGGATCTCTTAAAGCAGACATGAAGGCGGATTAGACCAACTGGAGACAAAAAATAAAGCGGGAAGCAAGGAGGCACTGGTGCAGTATCTCAGATTTCTTTACATTTGTATTGGTAGGAACTTGAGGTGAGAGAGAAATCTTGCATATTAAACTGCTTTTAATTAAACTGAATAAGTCTTTAAACTGTCTTTACCACTGTTGATTGTTAGACTACCTCATAGTCTAATGATCGGTCAGTCATGTTCCCAGTTTTAGGGTCAAACTTTCAAATGCTTAGTTTTAATTTCAGATGAGGAATTTATCCTTAATGCACTTTACAATTGTTATTGGAACAATTAAATGAGACTAGCATCTTATAACAATTCACAGGGGATTAAATGGGAAAGCTGCATCACCTGCATTCAAGGCAAGTGAGTTCTATTCCCCTATGTAATGGACTATTGTATATTTGCCTTCTTCATGAGTACAGATTTGGAGTATTAATCAGACTAGATGTAACATTGATCTTTTTGATATACTGTCATGACTTGATGAGGGCTGATCCAACAATGGACCAACATCTATACAAATACTAAATACTGCATTGATTCAAAATGTCAGTATTGCAACAAAGTACAATTCACAGGTGTCTATCAACTACTTTATATTCTGCCCAGGGTTGGGATGTTGAAAAGAGGCCAGCAGCTTATTACTAGAACCTGTGCTTTTATCATCTCTGGAAAAGTTGTAATGACAGACAACTGCCAAGAGATTAACTGAATCCAGGGCTTTCAGAGATACCAAAGACAATACTTTTTCCTGTATGCTTCTGCAAAGAGCTTTGACAGGTGCTATATACCTTGTATCCTAGACTATCATAGGTATACCTAGACACACCATGTGAGCACAGTCTTCTTACTTTTCAGGTGGCATATGTATACTAACTATAATCTAACAAACAGCTGAAGCAGTAATGAAAGCAACTGGAGTGAGAAAAGTAGACTTCTCAGGCCAAGCTTGACAAATTGTGTCAAAAAGATTATTGTATTTTTATGCAGGAGGCTCAAAAAAGGTTCTCTACTTCTCTAGCATTCAAAAGAAGAGAAATTAGTTGGCTTTCACTTTGCAGTTTAATTAACCACATAAACTTCCAAGGGTTGGGGTTTTGGTGTTGTCTGAAGATGATTCTGCCAAGTCAAAGAGCATATCTACACTAGCTGAAATCTGACCAATCTTAAATACGTGCAAGATTTACCTGGTGCAGGCTAACTAGGAAGGAAAGAACCACTCCTTTTGGAAACTGAATCTTTGGCATTGTGTGTTATATTCTTAGGTTAAAAATTGAATGGAATTTAACTGTGAAAAGCACTGTCCAGATTTTATTGTAAATCATGGACATTGTTTCCTGGATTGTTTGTTTAATAAGGTGTGCATGTGAACAGTTAAATCAACATCACTTTCATAGCCCAATGCTTCATAAGCTTATGTTTCATTACAGATTGTACATGTGCTGAATTCTTGTCTAATGACCATGTAACAGGGCACGTTCAATTATTCTCTTTGGGTTTTAGAAAGAAACAGGAAGTTTGGCTATAAACAAAACAGTCATAGAATAAATTTCACCACAACAAGTTCATCTGAAAAATATGCATTCTTTACAACACAGCCAGGAATGGCATTACGAGAACCAACATCCTGCTGCTCTCAAACTTATTTATTTATTTATTTACTTTTATTACTACTTAGGCAATATAAGAAAATAACCTTTTAGTTAATACTGGATGTTTTGTGATGAGCATTACTTGGAAGATGTGGATCATGAATCAAAAGCAGCTGCTAGAAACCACGGGATAAATAACAAGTTTGCTAAATTTAGTATATGTTATGAAATACATAGAGTGCAAGAAGAGTCAACTATTGTAAATTTTTATCAGCTGGGAAAGAATTACTGTAGAATGTTTCACTCTTTACTTATTAAGTAAAGGAAAGATGACAGATATCAATAGGAAGATGTCAGCTGATCTACACTAAAATACATCTACTCTTCAGTTACATTTCTGCTTTTAGCTCCTTCCAATAATGTATAAAAATAGCCATTTAAACCGTAGCATTAATGAAATAGGAACAATTATTATTTTCTGACTTCCAGTTGTGCCTAGAAAAAGCACAATATTATTGCTACTCCACATCTATTAATTATTCTGCAAGGCAGAGTAGGATTTCAACACCAGTATCAAACAGAATATATTTGGATCACTAAAAGCATGTTCTTAAAATAATTAATGGTGTTACAGTTCTTCACTAAAATAGACAAAAAATTTACTTAGCCCCTTAGGTAATTTTAACTATTTTTTTAATATTCTTAATGCCAAGGCTTTACTTATTTTTGATTTTTCATGTTGGAAAGAAAATATTTCAAAACATAACAGTCCGCAATTACAGACTGGATTAGGTTTTCCCTAGGTTCTAGCTACTAAAGATTCCAAGTATTAAGTCATAGCATAGATTCTGTGAAGTACTTTACATCAAATGGGAAACAAAATGTCTATTTTTGAAAGACTGAGGTTGCCCAAAATTAATTAAATGCATGTTTAAAACAAACACTGCCAAGTAGCTGACACCCAAAATCTGACCTACCTAAAAGCTAAAGAATTATTCTATCAGTTTTACAATCTTGCTATTTACACCCACACCAGTCTTGCCAATAAGTGCACTTCCCGAAATACGTATGTAACATTACAGCATACGTGTACACATTTATCCTGTGCTAGTCTGATAGAGATGTCCAGCAGAGGGAGCAGAAGTTAATAAACCTTTATCTTAAAGCAAGTAAGAATCATTTCTGCTATGTTAAACACGGAAGTAGATGAAAGAACATTTTTTGACTGTCCCAGTAACAAAATCAAAACAAATGGTGGCAAAAAATAAAAAAGCATATGGTGGAGAAAAGAAAAGCCTTTTGTTGAAAACATGGGGTGATGGGTACAAGTAACACAAGGGAAGATTCTAATAATAAGAGGAGGATTTTTTTTTTCTGTCAGAGCAATCAATCATTGGAATATTGGAAAAAACTCCTCAGGGATGTGGTGGATTCTCTTGAAGAGAATCACTTGAGACCTTTAAAGTTCGGCTAGACAAAGTGTTAGACTATCTTGTCTAGGCCCTGCTTTCAGCATTTAAGATGGACCAGATGACTTCTGAGGTCCCTTCCAACCTGGGATTTTCTAAGATTCTCATTCTCAATTTTATTAAGGTGTTTCGCTTGTTTGTTTGTTTAAGAAGATAAAAACAACAACAAAACACGAACAAGCAGAAAGAAAAATGGAAGAAAAATGCACACATTTACATACGACGGAACAATACATTCTTAGCAAGAAGAGAAAGATACTTTCTAAAATTATTAATCTGGTATTTCTAGACACCTTTTTCTGCATTTTTGTAACTTATTGTAAAGATTTTACCTGCAGATTAATCTCTGCTTCATAAAAAGTTAAGCAGGAACAGTAGTGTCTCTCTGAGTCTATATCAGTCAAAACCACCACAAAGAACGTTGGCTGTTTTCTCTCTTTTGAAAGCTGCCATCCTCCAGGTTGGCAAAACTAAAGAAACAAAAAAAGAGAGAGAGAGAGAGAGTTAAGCAATAATATCTTAGTTGTACTAAGAAATATGAGAAATAGTTTTAAACAAGATAACAAAATACTGTCTGAAACAAGAAGTTTAGAAAATTTCATTGAAAGCAAATATATACAGGATTGCAAAATCTGGAGAAAATGGGAAAAACTTAACACATCTTAGAATTAGTCGGAGAGGTAATAAACTGTACACACTAAAGATGGTTCCCTTTGAATTCAGTATTCAAGATAATTTTTGCAAGGGTTTAACAGGCAACAACAGGAATAAACTGACAGATAATGCAGGTTTCATTTGGATAACAGGTTAGAATTCAAAGCTAAAAATCATTGTGTCTTGGAATGTCTCCACTTACATTTTTAATTTCTCCATCTATTTCAGGACTCCTAAAGCTAGAAGTTGCAACCTACAGATTCATTAGAAACCCAGAAGCTCAACTAAAATTATCTTTGGAAGTACAAAACTACTGATATACAGTACAAGTTGCACACATTTTTGCACATGTATATACAATAATAGATAGTCAAGACAATAATAAAATACAAACATGAATGCTGCTTTTAGATATGATTGATTTTTACATGCAGTGTCACAACTACAGTGTAGTCCTTTCCTGTGCAAGTACTAGCTGTATCCAAACCTTTTATCTTCCTCCCTGCAACATACCTTCCTGTTTTTAAAACAAAAATGTAGAAATTCATGACATAAGATCTCCCTTTCTGCTTCCCACACTCTCTTCTTACAAAAATCAAAGGATTAAGTGGATTTCTTCATCTGTAGTCATTATAAGGAGTTATAAAATCTAAGAATGGCTACACTAGATGAGAAAAGAAGTCCAGTATCCTGTTTCCGTTAGGAGCTAATAGCAGAAGCTTAAAAAGAGTACAAGATTGGGTAACTGCCCAATTACTTCTGTCTCCTTACCATTAAAGTTTCCACTAGCATTCAGCTGACAAGCCTTCTGGGCCACGGCTGATGTATTTGTCCTTAACATTCACTCTTAGCTGTTAAAAAACAGCTTTCTTCATTAGTCAATGAAGTCAGCTTTCTTCATCTAGTCAAAATTAGATATTCCATTTACACCTACTTAAAATCACTCAATACTTACTCCCACAAATGCTTATTTATAGAGCAATATTTTTCAACTATTTATTAATTATCTCTATAAACTTAATTGTAACATTTGAAATTTTGTAAGATATCATATCATAACAGGGATAAGTTTTGCCATCCCTGTGAAAAATATGTTCAAAGTTCATGACTTTGTATGTCTCAGGGACAAAAAAATTCTTGCCTAGAAGATGCTGTAATTCTTCAAATATATCATATTTTCTTGGAAGATGTTACTCTTGCAGCTACAAGCAGATGAAATATGTGCAATACCTATCACACACAACAAATAAGCTTAAGTCTCTGTACTTATTCCTCCAAGCTGACAAGAGCTGTTGCTGTGTAAGTCACCCTAACCACTAGCAGGAATTCTGACCTCAGAACAGAAGTACAGAAGAAGCGTGAGTAAAAAGAAATAGAGCTCAAAAGCAAAGGGAAAAGTGTTTTGTTTTGTTTTTCCTTCTTTTGATGCCTGAAATACATCCATTGATAACTTGTTCCAGAAATGGAAGAGTGGAAGGCTCAAGTCCCACAAAATGAAAGAGTGAAAGGTTGAAACTGAGAAGTCGGTTTGCTGAAGGTTCTTGAAATGGCCTTTATGGAATTTTGTATTCATTGCTTCTTTTACTGAAGACTTGAAGTCACATACACAGAAAAATCACAATACATTTCTATTAACAAAATCATAAACTTAAAATTTAAAAGGCATGAAGTCAACAGCCCATGTCTGGATTGGGAATTATAAAAATAAATAAATACACAAAATTTCTAGAATTGTTAAACAATAAAGATAGCAAAGGAACCAGAGAGAAAGGTTGAGATCTCATGTTTCTATAAATTTCTTCTTTCCCCTGGACATCCGCTAAAAGCCAAAAGATCATGAAGAGTAAGTTGTACGCAAGCATTTACTACACATTCATCTTTAGAACCCCTACAATAAAACTTAGGCAGTCTTAGGTGAAAAGCAGTTAAAACTCTGCCTCTGATATACAGTTGGTTTTATGATCCTGGGAAAATCTTCAAAACCAAAAGTTTCTCATGTTATGTTCTTCATGTCCTAGATACTCAGCTTAACACTTCTGAGTCTGTATACTTAGAAGTGCTAAGCACTCCTCCCTGCAACTGAGAATGACTGCTGTGAACATCAAAAGGTACTCTGTGAAAAGACATCCTAGTCATTCCAAGCTAAGCATCCAGTATTAGTCCCCGAGTGTGATAACACTGAACTAATCTCCCTTTGTTTTTCTTCCCACATCAGTTAAAAATAAGAAAATACCACCATTAATCTTGCAGGACTGCTATAAAGATCACATAATATGGTAGATATATACAGACATTATGATGAAAGGATCATCAAAAAGTTTGAAAATTAAATCATTAGAGATCTGTATGTATTCCAAAGGTCAGGAGGTATCTAGTAAATGAAGCCTGGAATCTATACCTCAGAAAAGACAGAAAAACACAACACCACTGAATAGCCATTTGTTCAATGACTACAAGCCAAAAAGCAACAAATACAGTAACATTCTGGTAATAAATAAATAAATGCAACCTTTCCATGGTATACAGTTAAAACTGAGTAATACACATGAAGTAGTTCACACACCCTTGGCTCTGGCACTTCTCAAGCTCTGAGCACTTGAGTTTACAACTGTAGCATTCCTCCAGACCTGTCAAACCTACCAGCTCTGACAGGAGCTCCTTGCTTGCCTCCACAGGCTCCACTGGTGCCCACTGCCCATTAGCTTTCAGGATAATTCCCCATCGCACACCTTTAAGTGGGAATCTGTCAGATTCCTTAAAGTCTGGAATCCCGAGACCAATGTCCGTTATAGGCACACCAAGTAACATCATACTAAGGGCACATAAAACCTGGGATTTGTGAATAAACTACAAGGTGTTGGGCACACCAATGACCAATATGTGAGCTTGGGATGTGCAGCTTATGCATAGCTGATTTTTGCACAGTACACGCAGAATCTACTCATTTAAAACTTTTAAGTATCAGTAGGTCTATTTTTAATGTTTTTAAAAATAAAGTGTACTTAAATGATATTTCTCTTTGTTGTAATGAAATATTATTGGCAGGTCTACCATATAAAATTTATATCAGCATCTGCCCTGTAAATTTTGAAATGCAAAGTGAAAATCTTTCTAACTATGCCAAGTGACTGCTGAGCTGGGCAGGGAGCTCTCAATAGCCCTCTCTCAACTTCTGCGAATGTCCAAGCCCTACTCGTGTCAGTGAAAATCCTTCCCAATCTTAAAATGATCTTGTGTATAATGCTTTCTAGATTTCACTCATTACTAGTGAACAACAATTAGTGACTGTTAAGGAAAACAGCTGAAGCAGAGTATGCCCACTGGCTATACAGAGAATATGTTTTTAAATAAACTGGAAAGAATTTATAAATATAGTGATTGAGAATAAAGACAACATGCTCCTCCAAGAAATTAAACAATGAATGAGTCTCAGTTTCCTTAAAATACGGTAATAAATATTAGTGTAATATTTGAAATGCACACAACACTGAGAAGAACTTTCCGAATTAGTATAAATACAAGCTACTATCCAGTAGACTTGCCATCAGAGTCTGGCTACTAAGAACAGGAAAATGTTTCCTTACCAACCAGACGCTATACCAAAACAGACAAAAGCACCACTGTGAACATAATTCAAAGGTCATGTGCTTCTTCAGTAAACAAGAAAAGAAAGAGTAGTTTAAAAATGAATGTACTCCCATACTGTTTCACTTATTTGCCAGAATTCTTGGAACCAGAACATAGCTTCTATCAAAGACACTAAAAATTAGAAAGAATCAGATTGTCCAGCTCACTATTTATAGAATTCAGCCTCTAAGGTTGGTGAGTGCTTCAAATCCACTCCAGATTACAAGTGATTGCCTTCTAAACTCTGGCACAAATATCCAGAATTTGGGCTGAAGAATACAGAACAGAGATCTTCCAGTCAATGTGCTGAAATGACATTTCAAACATTTCCTGAAACTGCAGGTGTTCACTGAAGCAAAACACTTTCTCTTAGTAACTCCCACAAAATGCTTTCAGATTAAACAAGAATAAGAAATTAAATGGGTTTAAAAACCATACATAACATTTTGAAACACTGTAGCTGGGTTTGCCACCTTTAAAAAGCGTATATGTCATCACCACAAGGCTTTCCTCTAAGGGCTAAATGTGAATAGCGCTCAGATAAAAGTGACGTTTATTCCTTCTATTTTCTACAAGCCAAAAAATTTGTCTTTCCTTGGTTGTTAAGTTTGTTCTTCTTTCCTACCTGGAGCCACAGTTGTACTACTCCTTGCCTTGTCCTTCTCTGTGAAAATAAATCATTGCATTTTTCAGCACACACCTTTGATATACTGTATACAGCTTTATGAAGTCTGTTGAAGAAAAATGAAGGCAATAGTCACAACCTCTATTCTAGCATTGGAAGAATTAGGATGTAGGAAGGAGTCTTACTGGATGCTATGGAAGTGAAGACTTGATGCTATCACTATACTGAACAGTACGTATCTGGTGTACAAGTGTAATTACAGAAAAATTTTAGTAATTTGTATCCTTTTTACATCTGAAGTGCATTATTTAACCTCTGTACCTACTGAGCAGAAATTACTCATTTGCTGAACTGCGCATTAGAACTGTGTCATTTACCCCTGGGCTCGTACCCTGAGTATAAGCAGAGTCCCAAACAAAAACCCAGACCAGTGTTCTAGTTGGGTTTGTTTAGCTACAGCCTAGAATACTGCGTTGTCTGCACTTCACATTGTTTTGTGTATCAACAATTCGTTAAGCTTTCCATCAGAAATCCACTACTTCTGATGGCACTACCAGAACAGAATGGGGAAAAATGTTGTTCAGAAAGGTTACCACATGATACAATCTTTGCAAGTCATCTTTTGAAAGCATTTTTTTGATGAGCTTAAAGAGAACAGATGACTATGTCCATGAAATACCATTACAGACCACAGCAGATATATAATTAAACATCTTTAAAATATATTCTCACACTGTATTTTCTCAAAACATCTTTGTGCACTTGTTTCTTGCTAAATAATATCAAAAGCTATCTGAATGCACATAAAGTAATAAACAATTGAGATCTACTGGCAAGACTCGAATTAAGAGATTCCTTTAGGATTTAAAACATCTGACAGATATTCACCTTCCTTCTCATTTTAACTCTTTCACCAAATGTTTGATTCTCCCTTGGATCACTCTGGGCATAATGCTTCATTCTACTGAATCTGCTTCTGTAGGCTTTCTTTTACTTCGCAAATAACTGTATTTTGTTTTTAACACAAACCATCATCAACTTTTCCACAAAAGCCCCTGAAAATAAGGGACCATGTTCTGGACATTATGTGAAGGAATTTTGTTCCATCTGGACTTGCATGACCTAGCACCAGCTGCTGAATAGTTCACCATTTCACTATTTACTTATGTATGGAATTTTGGCACAGGGAAATTTTCTTCTTCAGATGCATACCTCTACTTAAAACAAAACAAAACAATTACAATGCTCACTGGCATAATAAAAAAGCAATGTTATGAAGCTGTAAATCTGAGGAAATGCTTGAAACTCTGGGGATATCTCTGAACATAAACAGAACACAAAATATACATAAAAGTTTGTAACATCTTCCTGCCTTTCAATATCTTGTATCTAACAAACCGCTTATCTATTTTTAGCCTAGTCTAAAATGAAACTAATGCACTTAAAGTTACTCAGAATTATTTCCAGGTAAAAGCCTGGAACTACCACTGCTCGGAAGTAGTTTCTAAAATGCATTGGGACACTTTTCTATGACAATAAAAATTGGTTTGTTGGTGTTTTTTTTCCCTGTTACTACTGCGTGCTGTCTGTATACTTGAGGAGATTGCTAGTCACCTGAAGAATAGGAGCCTAGAAAAACAGCTTCGCCTTAGAAATGTACATGAGTAATTTATAGTATTTATCAGTCAAGCATGAAACATTAGCCTTGCCTAATGCACTTTCTTCTCTCCCTCTGTCCTCTGCCTTCCCTCCTTCATCCTTTTTCTTTTGACAGCAGCAGCACTGTGATGCAACAGCAACCATAAAATTTTTAAAGTCTTTAATGACTTCCCAAATGATTTTCCAGATAATGCTATATCGTATCTTTCAAAAGATACACAGCATGTATAATTATTGCATTGATCAAATGTTTTTGTCTTTTTTTTTTTTTTTTTTTTAAAAAAAAAGTACAGCAGGATAATTACCATGCATCATTCAACAACTACAACTGGCATATAGTAAAGTATTTATATGAGCATAAATTTTGAGTTGGCATTCTAATGCTAAACTATTCCTCCAGAGCAACTGGTCAATATTATATAAAATATTACCGTAATACACCAAGTCCTTGTTATCTTATTTTTATAGCTCACACCTGCACAATCAAATATTAAACCACACCATTAATACCACATCCAACCTTGCTACCATGAACACATTTAAAGATGCATTCTTTTATACTCTAACAGTTATAAAAACAAACAAACAAAAAGGAAACATCAGCAAACTTGGGTTACGATCTTTGCATTCATGATCTTGTAATTCCTTAGAATAAACCTGCCAGCAAAGGGTTCCAAGACTTACAACACCCCAAGAGAAGATGCATACATGAGTGAGTGCGTGCGTGTATAAGCAGGTGGTAACGCCCTGTATACTAAAAACAACATTGATCCGAGTTGACAGAGGCCTAGCAGTGAGAAGGCCTGTGCCAGCTGCAGCAAAATGCTTAGAGATTTGAAGGAGATGCCAACAGCCTCGAGATGACAAAAAGCAGAACAGGAAGTCCTGAAATATGCAAACAAATCAAGAAGTCAGAATTTGGTCTTAATATAGACAGTAGAAATTAGACTAAAACATATGCTTGTAAAACAAACCATTCCAGGTTTTGGGGTACGTCATACTCAACCTCTGCAGGATTCAGCTTACTTCTTATTCTTGTCTTGTTTGATTCCTCCCATCCACAGACTGAAATTTAATCAGTTTCCTTAAACAGGAGCCAAGTCTTCTGGTCTATCCTCTAGAAATAATGCCAGCAAAATTGCAGTGCCTTCTCTCCCAGTAAATTGTTCTAATTTTTCTGAATATTAGAACAGTTCTTCTGATTGTTCTCATCATCAGAGAGCAAATTCATCTGCCTTCCCCTCTCCTATTCTTTTATTTTCACATACACATACTGATAAACTTGGTGTGCCTCCAAGATCTGGCATGTGGACGATGCTCACCCCAAGCAGCCTTCTGCTAGCTTAGACCAGAGCGAACACGTCCCTCCAGTGCCAACACTAGAAAGTCAGTCTGCCCACTGAACTCTTGCAATTGCTACAGAGAAATCCAGCACAAGGAGTGTGGGACAGCTAGTGTGAGGAGGTCATTTTGGAAAGCCCAAGGGAGTTTACATGGTCTGTCAGACAACTAGCCCAGCATAAGCACCTCTAGCCACGTGAGAAGTAGAAGGCCTGAAATGAGAGCGCATCCAGGAGTGCAGCCTTCAGCTTAGCACCTTGCCAAGCACACACACACATCCATCTCCGCCACCAGCCACCGCCTGACACCTTTCATTCTGTTTGGTTTCACCTGCAGACTGGGGGGACAGAGATAAAGGTTCATCACACCAAAAACTTTGTGCAGCCAAGGGAACTTAAATTCAAAAGAACTGAAGGAACTTACAGAAAATGAGATATATTTTTCTCCATTCTTTTGGTCTGTTCATTTTGGAATTTAACAATGCTTCTTACATGCCTCGTGTTACTGTTTCCCACTTAAGGTCACAATCAATTTCCCCTTTTGCATGTGTGAGTTTCCACAAAGAAACAGAAGGGAAAGCACATAAACAGGAAAATGTGGCTAAAAATCTCACAAAGAAACAACTTCTCATGCGAGTGAAAGCCTCGGCTAGGACCTGAAATAAATCCAAAAAAAAAAGTCTGCTGGATTGCAAGATGAATGTATCCAATTAAAACAATTAATTCTGTGCATTGGCTGTTTCTACCGAATTTTACATTTCCATAGTGTTAATGAAGAAAGATCAAATGCACTTCCTGTCAGCACACTCCCCAAGATTAAATTAAAATACATCACCATCTGCAGCAGCATGAAAAGAGCTGAAAAGTCTGGTGCTTTCCATGGAGTTCCAGCTTCCTGTGTGGAAAAAGGGAATCAGCACAGGACCACACTTGTCCTCTGTTCCCCTGAAGCCAAGTGCTGTGTTACTACCAGTGAGTGCTGCTGCCGGACTACGTTACAGGCATGACTTCTTATGCATGTGGCACGAAAAATACCTGTACGAGAGCTGGTCTGGCAAAAGCTCTAGTGTAAACAAGACTTGGTGCCAGTGCAAATGCCGTCACGTGCACTAATTAATGGCTTGCTAGCAGAACAGCAATTCGGATAAATAAACTGCATTTCCTGTAAGTAGGTTTGCATAATTTAGCAGTTTCTAAACAAGATAATAACAGATACCAAAATCTGCCAAACTGATACTTCAGAGAGGATTGGCAATGAGAAAGTTTGTATTTCTCAGTTCCTATCTAATGCTGGTGCCCACTTTTTCTCCAGTTCAACGTTTCTCCGTTGTACTCCATCTCTGAAAGACATCTTGGGTTTGAGTTCTGTGCAATCTCCAGAAAAGTGCAACCTGTATGTTCTCCTTTCTCCATCTTAAGCACAGTTAAATAGAACATCAGGAGTTCTATTTAAAATTGTATGTCTGTAAAATGGGAGCATCTTATTTCATAAGATGTTACCAAAATTAAAAAAAAGATGAAGAATGTGAGAAACTCTGATAAAATTCAACATTTTCAAACAGACTAGCTCAAGAAACTTGCATGTAAAATAAAAGCGCTGAGGAGCTCTTTACCACTAATATTAGTTAATATTCCACAAGTTTTCCAGAAGGGGGAAATACCAGGGAACTAGAGACCACATACATTACTTCTATGCTTTAAAAGGGTCACAAGAATGTCCACAGGAATTTATGGACTAGTTCAGCACAACAGCAAGCTCACATAAATCAACAAAAAGGTAGTTTGAAGCTGTATCAGAGACAAAAATCAAAGTCAGAAACAGAATAACTGGTATGTTTATGTAGGGAAAAAAAAAAAAGCCATTAAAACATTTTTAAGCCATTAAGCCTTTTTTTTTTTTTTGGGGGGGGGGGGGGGGTAATAGAATTACAACCCGGCTAATAAATGCAACCACAACAGCAGGACATACAGGATTTTTTAATTAATTAATGATAGTTGATTTGGTGCTATGTGATGATTAAACTTTTTAGAAGAAATTACTACAACTACATTCTACGGATTAAAAAACTACCTTCCTGACAATTTGGAAAAGAGAACCATTAGCAGTCACACACCTCAAGGAAGCTACCTCTACTGGGTTTTTTCAGAGAGCAGTGCTTGGTCTACCACTGCTTGGTGGTATATTTATAACCAAATCAACAGTCATCTAGAAAGTTTACTGGTAAAGACCACCAGTAACTTAAAAATTAATAGCATGATGTTATGAGAATAAAATATTATTAATCCGATGGGAAACACATGAAGAAAAAACAACAACAAAAGGCACGTTAAAACCAGGCATTTTAATCAAATGAAACTGCAGTTAATGCTTCCCATTCCCCTCTCCCCCCCCCCCCCCCCCCAGACAAACATTTAAGCTATAACTCAGAGGACTGAGGACAGTTGCAGAAGGCACCACCTCAAGACAGCATTATCTAATTCCTAAACCTCCTCCCAGCGAAAAAATCCTCATTCCTTCCCATGTGTCATTACTGGGAAGTCACAGAATTGCTACAAAAATCACTTGAGAATGTGGTGCAGAGAATTCAAAAGAAAATTTTCTAAGACAAAAATATAAAACTAGGGCTGGAAAACAAATATAATATTGTGAGTTTAAAAATTAGAGATTCCAAAATCTGTCAAATCTCTGCTGAAATCTCAAAAGATTTTGATTACAAATCTCAAAGAAATCTCAGCTTTTTCTTTTTTTTTTTTTTTTCTAAGAGAGTTGAAAAACACTTCACAGTGAGATGTTAGATAAAATGTTTATAAGATAAGGTGTTTACTAGTAAGTGGACTGCAGATAAAAGCATTCCCAGATCCAGTGTATTACAAGATCTAGAAGTCATCATCATAAAAATTCAAACCTCAAAATAAGATGTCACTCTCTACTCTAAGAAGGGGATGAAAAGTCCTTAACGTATAAATATATATATATATATGTAATTCTGAAAGATTCTTCTGAAATTAGCTTTTGCAAGACATCATTCAACACCTGTGTGTCAGAGCAAGTCAGCCTGTACTGTGGTGGAGGTTCTTCTAACCTACAAATCTGTATAGGAAATCTCTTGCTCACCTCTTTCCAATTTAGGGCTCAAAAGTGCTCATAATACTTGAAGCTCTACACTATGATATTATAATCAAATCTCATACTTCAGAGCTTCAGCCATTCATGCATAGAAATTTAGACAGAATTTCCACCAAAGTACCTAATCAGACATCCAAGTTTTTGCAAGAGAGCCAACAGCAGAGATCCAGCCCGTCATGGGGCTGGCAGGTGCTGCAGAGAATTCTGGCTGACCTGTCTTGCTTACAAGACTAAGCGTCATGTGCCAAACCAGAAATTTTCTACCAAATCAAACTGACAGGGATTCAGGGATTTCTTCTGTTTGTTTGTTTTCTTCGCAGTGTATAGCATGTTGGTATCATCAGGGCAATCAATTCACTTAAGCTCAGAAGATTATCTTATCTTCACCTCAAAATGCCATCAGTTTGTACTGAACAGAACCTCTCTGATGTAACTGGAATTGCTGGACATCATATCACGTATCAGTGGTGCTAATTAATAGACTCTGGTCAGACTGAATCAACTGATGCATTACATATGGCTTCTCTGTGAAACCAGAAAGTTGGGAGAAAAAGATTAAAAAAGAAACCAAGTAGTTTTAAAAAGAAATTGTTGTTGTTGTTTATAAGCAACGTACATATAAAATGCTACAACATTTCAAGTAAAATTTGGTTCTTGTACTGAATAGGATCGAATACAGAGGCAAAAATAATATTCATGTGGGTTGATAGGCGTTGGGTAATTATATCATGGCTTGATAATTTAATCGAAAATAATTGGTAGACTCAATAATTGTAAAATACTTTACAGCTTGAAAATGCCACTGATGGCAAATCAATTAAAACAATGCAAATTTAAGACAACTGAAATATGTAAGCTGCTTACTTTACTGCTTGGAAAAGGGCACACATTTCCCTCTATGTCCCAAGACAGCTAACAAGTGCAGAAAAATACCCTGTATAAATACACTTGCACATCTCAGTTGCATGCAAGCATCCTCTCCAGTGACTGCACACCCAGAAAAGGCCTCCTCTTATTTCTTTACTGGCAAGGTAACTCTAGTTGCTTGTATCCAAATGCAACTAGGCTGCCTTTGTAATTTCTTTCAAACTGACCATTGCTGAACATCATCAATTACAGACCACCTCATAAAATACAGGGAGTTGAAATAGAAACCACATCTTTTTCATGTAAACGGCACACAAGAGATGGGCAATATGTGTAATTATTACAATAAACTTTATAGCAAAATATTATCAAAGAATTGCTACATAATAGAAGCATCTATTGAATTGTAAAAATTAGTACATGGAAAATAAAATGTTAACAACATTCCTATTGAAAATTTTAAACGAATAACATGTTTCTGCTTCAAAACTAATCAGATGTTCATGGTACTCCTATATATAAAAATAGAAACACTAGTCAACCGTGGGGGGTTCCCTTCTATTGTCCCATAAGTATACAGAGGAAATAGAAATATTTCAAGGCATCTGTAATGTCTTACATACTTTGAATAAAAGAAAGAGCCAAATCACTTAACAGTACTGAATTTTATTCCAAATTATACCCAAGAGGAAGCCATCTGCAGGAAAAATAAAAAGTAAAAGAAAAAAAAAAAAAACACACACACACAAAAACACACAAAAACAGACTTTTGACTTGGACATCACTTGTGCAATACAGCTATCCAAAAGGACAGCATGTTCTTTTGAAAGAATGACTACTCATTCTTTCATGATACAAGCACCATGAAAATCACCTGAAAACTTAGGGGCTTTTTTTAAACCACTATTAATAGATTGTACAGTGTGCTGGTGAAATATTCAAGTTGTTGTTTTATCCCTCATTTAATATAACATATTACACAGCCAAGCAAACCACAGCTGCAAGAGTCAAGCTTGAAAAAAAAGACTGAAATACAAGGTCCAAATTGTGTGAGTAGCTCAGCATTGACACCTACAAGCCCATGAAAGTGTGAAACTACTGTTTAGACAATAGATGACAGGTAACATTTCTATGGGGAAGTAAGAACACAGCTTTACCATATGCTCACACTAAAACTAAAATTCAACATATCATGAAGTTTATAAAATGCTACTGCAAGGCAAAATCTGTATTGGTAAGATGATGACTATGTCATGTGCTGGAGATGTCAGTATCTCAGACGTGACGGTCTCGTCTGAGCAGCAAGGACTGCAAAGCTGCCTACACGTGTTATCAGCACATTCATCATTTTGTCTCAGGAGTAATGATACAAGATGAGCAGAAATAGTCTGCTGCATGCAATGTCTCCTGACGCATCAGTGTTTCCTAGATTCTTAAGCCTTCAAAATACAAACCAGATCATACTAAAAAAAATATGAAAAATATTTGCTGTAAACTCCAAACAAATTATGTGAAAATTTGAAAATAACTATGCAGTACTGGAAAAACATTAGAAGAATAGTATATGAGCTTTGACAATGTGTGTATGGGTTATATTAAAAAAATGAACTGAAAAAAAACAAGCAAAAAAAACTTTTCAACAGTTGCATACCAGGAAACATGTGTTGACCCACGACATTTGAAAAGCTAACAATTCTGTTCTAAGCTCAATCTACAACAGCACAAAAGAAAAGCAATTTTTCAGAGTATCAGGGATTGGAGAACCCTTTAAAAACAGAGCAGAACATCATGGAATTTGCAAAAAAAAAAAAAAAAAGAAAGAAAAAGCATAACAGAAATGAGGTATTACCTAAATGATTTTGGCCAACACAAGTAAGTTCACAATACAGTGCCTTAATGATTTTTCAATTACACACAGATTTTATTTGTACCTAAATAGAGAACAGAGACCAATGGATGGAGACTCTATTATTCAACAAACACTCTTCTGCACCCCAGACTCCATAGATATATTTTAAAAATAATGCACATTTTCTTAAATACTATAACATTAACAACTTGAAAACACTGATTGTATACAAGCAAAGTGTTACATGCAGGCCTACAAATTCCTGTAAGTAGTCAGAAAATTACTGTACTCTATTTCATAAACTACAATTCACCCAGTACAACAACAACAAAAAAACCCTCTCTATATAAAGAGAGAACTATGCTCTAATTTCTTTTTAATTTAGCTCAGAACTTCAGTATATGACTGTAAGCCTAAAAGTCTAAACTAATTTCATCTTTTGCAAAGTTTTGCCTAAGGCTAGGAAATAAATGTATGAAAAAAGAAACAGCTCCTCTTATTATTATTGTAAAAAGAACTCCTGCTGGTACTGCTGGTTTGAAGGACTGAAGCTCGTATTTTTAGAGATTGTCCAGCCTGAAATAACAAAGACCTATAATGTACATGTACTGACAATGCCAACTAGCTGCTACTAGCTATAGTTTTACGTTGACTTATGCTTTTTTATATAATTAACCTGGATCCCATCAATTTAAATCCAAGAGTTATCCTACATCCATATATTAAAAACTTCAAAAGTTTGACAAAGGAAAATACCAAGTCCTGAACCTGGAGAATAATTTCTAAAAAGCAAACTATACAAGTTCATCAAATTAATTGTTACTATCCAGTGATTTTTTACTGATGGGTCCACCTGCAAATATGGAAAGAGATCCATTAGAATAAATACAGATAGGTTGACATGAAAGCCTAGTGAAAATGTTTGTACCCTGCTCCATGCAATATTGCCGTCTACTAAGCCATCAGAAGTCTAAACTCTCTTCTCATAACTAGACTTCTCATAGCTATAAGCTAAAAAATTTGTTTGTATTACTATGGAACAACTCACTTAATATTAACTCAATATTAAAAACATTCCTCCAATTGTCTGCATAAAAAAAAAAAAAAAGTAAAGAAAATAAACAAGTGACTTAAGCTGATGAGCAGTGGATATGTGAGTGGAGAAAATACTACAACACCCAGGTCAAAATTAAGCAGAGGGAATGAAAAGAATAGTTCTGCCAGGATCTAGACAGTGTTATCTGAAACTATAGGTTATGAGAAAGCTAATTGACTTGTGTTCTCCGTTTGCAAACCACAAGCAAAACACTACCTCCAAGTCACAGAAATTGCCATCAAATGTCCAGATGTAATGACCAAGCCTTCAAACTACATACTGCCAGTAAAAGAACTGACATCTCTGTGCCCTCAGCTCCCTGTTTCAGGCATTTTATAGTTCAAAAACAGAACTACAACAACCACAGCAGGGGGAGAGGGAAAATATCAACAAAAAAAGACATCATTTATTTCATTATTGTTAAGCCAAAAGAAATTAACAATATACAATGATTTATCAGCATTTCAGAGCAAGAGCTGGATGTATAAATATGTTTACAGACTGAGTGGCAGACCAAAATTTGAATCATTATCCACAGAGTCTGTTTCAGTTGGCCTTCCCACCAGAATCCAGGAAAATGTAATTTTCTGTCATAACTGACCACCTATTCTTCGGTCACCCAGTGACATGCAGTTTTTTGACCCATTCTTCACTTACCTCTGGTTCCAAACTCTTGCTTTATCTTACCACATTTCCCTTACAACCTCTAATAAATATCTTTCACTTACAATCCATTGGTAAGTACATGGTGTGAGATGCCACATCCTTTGATCCCTGTACTGAATAACTTTATTCTATAATTCTACCTGACTAAAAAAAAAAAAAAAAAAAAAAAAGAAAGGGCTGAAGGGGGGCTGCTGAACAATCATTTTTCCTTGCTGCAACTACATCACATCCTTTGCAGGACCCTTTCTTGGGTTCTCTCTTAAACGCTGATGACAAGGCTTCCAGTATTTTAGACTAAAAATTTACCATCCCCTTACATGGCCTCACAGATTCCATCCCACTCCCCACTACTTCTCTTCAATGTTACACTTCTCCAAACACTTAAGGAGTAACATACTTTTTCTTTGCTGGTATTCATTTTCTTCAACAGTTCAATATACAATCAATGCACACTTCAAAAACTTCAAGCATGCCTTAAGCCTTCTCCTCTCTGAGATGTCTCCCTATGAAAGGTTTTGGTTAAATTAAGACTTTTGGGCATCATTTTCTTTAATTTTTGCATCAGCCTTTAATTCTAAATCAGCATATACTTAAACTAATTATCCCTAACAGGCAAACATGTAATCTTAAAGACAAAGTGCCATTTGTAGTGAGGTACAAGACGTGATGCTACCTGCCAGCTCTTTCCTCATTCCTCATGTTACCTTCAAACCCCTGTTTGCCACCGTGGTTGCTAACAGCTGCTGCAAACAATTTCATTTGTGACTACAAAGATCTGCCACATTAATCCAAACTTCATAGTGGAAGAGTCCTGCAGTTTCTTTTTTAGCCATTTGTAGAGCTAGGGAACTTTGTTTCACTGCCTCCTGCAGTCTAACTCCACCTAACATTCAACAATGCTCACTTTATTCACATAAATACTTTGGCAGTGTCCCAGTCATGAAAAGTAAATTTATATATAATTCAATTTCTTTTTGAAATTGAATTTTTCCCCCCATTCAGAGAATTTAAAAAACAATTTTAAAGCTAGACATATTGCACTTCATCAGAGGGAAGCTGCTGGAGAAACACAGGCAGAACGTCATCACTCAAGACACAGCCTTATGGAAAACAGTGGCTAACACTCCTACGTTTGCATGAAGAGATCTTCAGTAGTCATAGTGGGCAGACCTCAGTTTTATGGCTCCTCAAAAGCTTGCCCATTCCCCAAAGCCACAACGAGACAGCAATACTGTAGCCATGACTCATTCCCAAGAGTATCAGCTCCATTTCCCTTTACCATTGTGAATTTTGACTTTGTCTTGCATGTGCCAAGTATCCTATCCCCAACAGTCTCAGAGATGAACAATTGCTAGGCAGAATTTACACATCCTGTAAAAATGAAATTGGTGGCCTGTAGGAAGAAAATCTCAGGCCTTGCCTCAGAAGCAACATATTCCGTGATCTTTTTTCCTAAAGGTAAAATCATGGCAATAAGGAAGAAGGTAAGTACTACATAATTGAGCTTTACAGATTTAGATTATGGTTTTCCTATAGGCAACTTCAATAACAAAATTATGTACCATCTTAAACTGATAGAACCAAAGTGACTAACACCGTCCACTTCCACAAACCCATCTTCATGAAACTGGCACAGCAACAGCATCTCACTCGTTGGCCTCTTGCCTGAAGCACTGACCGCACCCTCTAACTGTAATAACAGTGAGCACAATTTCTGGAATGATATGACGGGATTTGAACAATCTGGGCATTCTTCCTCTTCTGTGGTGACTGTGTGTTTAGTAAGGTGCATTTGTACTTAACTGAAAACATAAAGACTTGTATATTTTTAAGAACACTTGCTTTATGTTTTTGGATGCAGTAAGTCAGCATCTTCATTAATATCCTCAATTTTGGTTGACTTCATAATTTACTGATTTAGTGGCTAAAAAAAAAATATATATATATATATTAACAAATAATTTCTCCTGACACTGAGAATGCAGCATAGTCTATAAGGTATATTCAGAGCTACCAGAGCAATGCCAGCAGATCATGTTTTACAATAGGCTTGAGAAAAAACACATCTTTTTTCTCCACACCAAAATGGATACATTTCTGTATCATTTCATGTAAATTCCCAGCTACAGTAACGCTTACTAGCACTAGCTAGTATTTACAGTTAAAATTAGGATTATTCTTTATATTTTAGTAATCTTTAGGTCCACTTGCTCCCCCAAACTGACATTCTACTCTGTTTTTTCTTTTTGTCTCCAACAACTTCAGAACACCTGCAAATACAGCTCACATGGCAAATTAAGCTCTGCTTGCAGGGATAAAGTAAAAAGCAGAGAAGAAAAATCAAGATCAGTGTCCTGCTTATAATACAGTAAAAGAAGAGTAAATCACACAAATAATTTTTCAACTCATTTTCAAAAGATTTAAATTAGCAATGAAACAAAAAGGTTGGAAATCCTTACATTGACTGATATTCTTAGGTTTCTTAGGTTTCTAAGGGTTTACATGCTGTCCTTCATCAAGTACCAACTCTATAGCTGAGAAGAAAAATTACTTATGAAATTATACCTATGTGAGTTATACTTGCCTTAAGTAAATAAATGTCCATCTGTAAATGGTAGCTTGCAACTCAATATTCTGTAGCATGAGTTACTAGAGGGAAGATAAATGCTACAAAAAGAAAGCCTGGATCATGCCTTTTTATTTCTACAAAACACATGACGTGCTAACATATGTACAATAATTACATGCCTAAATGCAGATTTAACTATGGCCTATGATTCATTGCCAATATTCTTAGTATTGAAAAAGTTACAAATCTTCAAGTAACATCTTTAAGATGTACATAAAGAAAAAAGTTGTACCGTAATATTTTCACCTTATCTAGCACTTTCACTAATCAACTTTGCATGCAAAGTATCATTGATCTATCATACTTAAATGCAACAAGAATTTTTTCACTTGCTCTAATGCCTTGCACTTTTCTAAAATCATTTCAGAACCTCCCTCCCAACACCCCAGCCTTCCAACATGTTCAAAATATGTTTAAGTAGATAATCCAGTGCTCAACAGCATACATTGCGTCTTTCAGCACATCAAAAAGCTGTCCAAAACTAAAGAATTATTACAAACCTAATATTTCCGCACCAACTTGGAAACTGTATCCCAAATGCCAGAAAGTAAGGTATAAACAGTGCTAGTACTTCCCATACTTTAAAAGAAAAGCTGGGAGTGGGAAATCACTGATCTCCCTGAACTGACTGCAGCCACTTGTTTACAACCTTAATAGAACCTCTTTATGGATGTGACAAAATTCAGGTGGAATATAAAGATGACCTCAACATTCTTTGCTTCACAGCAAAATTTAGATTTTTTTTTTAATTCATCACCTGTAATTGTGTCACCTTAAGTGACCAAAAGGAACTTCAGAAAAGCAAAGATGTGTAGAAAAGCTGCGCATATCATCTGTCGCAAGAAATGAGATAAGCTGAACAGAGGATGCTAACAGTATAATGCACCCTGAGCTTCCTATACATAAGCAAACATGCTACTGACCGTTCATATGGATTTTAGACAACTACACTATGGCAGAACAGGGCTGATGGGCACCTCAGACCACTTAGGGATACATTCTACATGCAATCCATGTTATGAAACCAGGACTGTCTACAGCTGAGGCTATGAAAAATACTGCCATGAAAGCAAACATAAATGGTCAGAGTCTCTTATGCCTTGACAATCAGTGTTTTAAAAAAACATATTGCTTTAAAAATGCAAAAAGAATACAAACATGTTTTGTAAGAATCCTTGCTCTAAAAACACTTATGAACTCAGTATAAAATAAAGAAGATAAATGCATCATACTGTAATTGACGTTGTTGAAATTTAAAGGTTGTTTCTTGATTCCAGCACTAATCCATTAAGTGTTCCAAAGAAGATTCATTGCCTCTAAGAGGGAGAGAACAGCTGCAATAGGTGGACAATTATAAACAGAAAATAAATCAGAAGTGTTTGTACAGTGAAATAATACAAGTGTTTGATCAGTCACATGGTCAACTGATTGCTGTTTTGGGAACTAGCATATAACCCTGTGCCCTTGCCAAAGACTTTCTATGTGATGTTGAAAAGCCACTTATTACAGGTATTCCCTAATTGCTACAACTGGCCACCAAAGTCACAGGGCTTGACTTTCAGAAGTGCTGAGCAGGCATACTCTTGAAAATGTTTAGTTTGGCAGGAAACTCAGCAATGTTACCAGCCTGAAAAATGTGGGTCAAACATTTCAGATTTGGCAAACAATGTTGCTGCAGACTTAAAAGTGTCACACCTTAATAAAACACAATGTGGTGATAAGATTCTTGAGCCAGGAACAGAACCACTTACACCAAAGAGAGTCGAGACCCTTTCCCCCTTCAATGCATCAGAGGCTAGGAGCTGATGACCCAGATTCATCTAGGACCCTTAGTAATTTTAGTCCCTTCTGATCATCTCAAAGGTATTCACTACTTTCATCTAACACATTTTTTAATTCAGTAATCAAAAAGTTAAGACTTTCTAATACATAGCCAAAAACAGTAACAACAACCACCACTATCACCAAACGTCTTAAGAGATTCAGAACAAAGTGATGAGAACCATTTCTAGAACAAGGTTACAGCATCAGGCATGCCCAGAACCCCTTTTTGTGTGGTAATACTGTGCAAATACTTTCTCCACCTCTACTGCAACAAAACCTTTACATATCCACAGATTTTTTAGGAAAAAATATGCAAACACTAAAATTAATTGATGGTATTGATGTCTGGCTTCAGTGTCTAGGCAGAAAGAAAAATAAGAGTTCTAAAATATATTTTTAAAGTTTATTTCATCAGCTGTGACAGCTCAATGGTGATAATACTTTAAGAGATCAAACTAGCACCAGAGAGGGAATTTGTACCTCATGGACTCTGTCTTCAATCCAGAACAGCATCATTCTGTCAGTATCCTCCTTGAATCAATTACAGGCCTAAACAAATTTGAGATCTTCTTTTCCAATACAGTGTGGAAATTGAAATGAACTTAGAAAGAATCTACGGAATGACTGTTCTAGACTGTTCTGTCTCTACCTTAGCATCCTGTAACAAAAATCTCAGGAAGGCTTTTTTTCTTTTGATGTGGTTAACCAAAGAGCACAGCAATTTAGAGCAATGGCCCCCTACAATGACTTTATATAATGTGCATGTAGGACTCGGAGGAAAAACAAACAAACCAACCAACCAACCAGAAGTCTTAGAATAACTAAACTTCTTCACTACTTTCCTTTAAAAACATTTGGAACTGGCAGCAAAAGTTTTTCTTGAACTTGGTCTTTAGATTCCTGGTCCACAGATGTTTTGCAACAAGCTGTTGACAGAATTCTAGTTCCTGCTGAAACCAACATGCTGAAGTTTGAAAAAAACAAAATGTTGATTAGGACTCTTCAGAACACTAACTTCCAATCTGAAGTTTTATCCTCTTCTTAGCCAAAATAAACAGTTCTTCAAACAATTAATTCAAATGTCAAAGATGACCACATGATGACTTTCTGTGGCTGCTATTTGCATCACAATTATCAAAATCAGTAATTCATTATTTTAGTAATACCTGCATCCCACACATATATCATCAACATAAAACCATTTATTTATAGTTAAGTAAAGTCATTTGCAGGATTTCTTTTTAAATCAGCCCAAAGGCTCAAATGCCTGCTTTTTAATATGAAATAATGTAGACAAACTGTTCTGCCTATGTGATAGAGCACAAAGGTTCAAACAGTTTTAGGCTATTGCATAAGCAGACAGATAAACAGGTCTTCAATTTCTATAAATTCTTGTACTTTATACAAACAGATATCCAAAAGAGGAAACTAACCTAGGCATTAGTATGAATGCATTTTAATCAAGAAAAAGTAATTCCTTTTTCAAATAAAGATCAATAAAAGTTTAGGGGGAGACTCCAGTTTCTGAGCTTCTTGGAATACAGGACACTTAAGAAATACATATATGAACAAAGATGGAAAAACATGCCAGAAATGAGTTAATAACAAATTGCCAAGACTGTGGAAAACTCTTAAGTTCTGCAATGCTTGACATTAAGAAATATAGACCAATTTACACAAAAAGACCACATAATTTGCAATATATGAGTTTAAATACAGAAGAAGGGATTCATAAAGTCTGAAACGAAGGACATTTTTAGCTGGCAAGCACTTTTTACAGGCTATTTTTCTTTATCTTGCTCATGAGACCTCTTTCAGATACGAATGCATTTGTTAACCATTATTATGAAGAAAAAGCAACAGTAAGATAGCGTGTTTGTACTCTTAAAACAAATCGTGCATATTACACACTTATCAAAAAAATTTTTTTTATGATTTCCAAATTCCACTCCCATTAATAAGCAGCTTATTTTGATAAATAAGCTGATTCCAACTAACTTGGCAATGTCTTTTAGATGAAAACTTTTTGTCATGAGGAACTTCAATGGATTTGTGTGCATTTCTGCAATAAGACTGAGCACGTTATAAAATCCCAAGACACAACATGAAGTATAAAACAATTTTTAAAATTAGAATATAGACAAAGAAATGCCAAAATTAGAACGTGAACAAATACCTATGAGAAAACTGATTTGTCCACTGCTTGAAAACACAATACTTCAAATTCCATTCAAAATCCTGAAAACCCATAAACGCTTACTCTAATCTTCACAATGAATTTGGAGTTTCTCCATCAAGAGAATCAGCCAACCAGATGTGAATTCAATTGAGTACGTTCCTTTCTAAGCCCAGAAACCAGGCAAAAAACCCTCCTCTGACTCTGCTAAAGGAGGCTCATGTTTTCTACTTTTCCCTCTGTTTGGTCACAAATTGATAACAGAACTTGTTCTCAATCAGTAACACTTAAAAACACACATTGCCATTTGGGAAGCACTTTTAGACTGTCTTCTGAGTGGAACTTCAGTTCAAGAGTGACCATAACAACCCTGATCCTAGAAAGGTTTCCTGAGCCTGTGCATTGGGAAGAACATTGTAGGTATGGTCCCACAGGTAATCGAGCTTGGATCGGAAGCTGACAATCTCTGTGAGACTCCAGCTGAGAGTGCAGAAACTATTGTGACAAGTCCTGCAGTGCATTCGCCACTACACCCCCCTTGAAGAGCAGGCTTCACAGCAGGTTCTAGGCAAATCAGCCCCAGGCCAGTAACATTGACCTCCATAGGAGCAGAAAAGGGTGGTACCGTGTCCTAAACCAAGCTAGCATAGAAGCTGCAAAGTAACATCCTTATGAAACTACATTAAGGCAAAGTCAGTCTGCAACTCAAATGGTCAAAGCCCAGACAAGCTCTGTGTAGGAAGCAAACTGTTTCCTGCCACAGTGGCTGTGCAGCCCAGAAAAAGACTTTTTCTCTGCTCCTCCTTTTCTTCTGTTTTCCTCCCAGCCATGGCCCAAATGACTAGATACAAGCAAGGAGAGAGCAAGAACTGCCAGCCTACTTTCCTAGGAAGCAAAGAGGTCTCACCATAAAAGTGTATGCAAATAGATGTTTAATATAGCAAATTGTTAACCTTTTTGTTAAATCTTAGGTAGCACTATGTTTTATTGAATATCAATCAGTTTTTAGAAGTTGTATTTTTAATTGCTAGAATAAATTGTCTAAACATTTCTTCTTCTTCTTCTACTTTACTTGTCACCTTGCAAACATGCATCATTATTCCACATTATGTGCATGACATCTCCTTGCCAGAGAGAAAGCTGTCTAGGACAAGTGCAAATGCAAAACACCTGTTGCTAAAGAAAATGCCCTTTTTCTACCCACAGTCACTCAGAGCTTCACAGAACAGTAGTTGTTGGTTAAACTTCTAAGAAATTAAATGCAGACAGAAAAACACAAAGAGAATGAATCTCTTCTCCACAAGAAGTTAGGCTAACTCAAGTAACAGTAAACATAGTTAGAATCTCTTCTACTAAGAATAAAAAGAAAGTATAAGCAGGACAGAAAGAAAAAAAAAATCTAGCCCCTTTACCATATTTGTTACTTATTTCACGAGAAGCATTATAAAACTGGCATGCCTTCTTTTTCAGGTCTCGAGCACAGTTCAAATCTACAGTTTCACCACAGATCACGTTTCCATTATTTCAATTGCTGTTTTGGATAGCCACCTATCTTTGGCAACACCAATAGCTTAGTACAGCACTGCAACTGACAAGAGGACCCAGGGTGCCCCTGGAATTGCACTAGGCAGCCTCCAAGCTCATGCCCTAGGAGAAAGACCAAGAACAAACTCATACCTGGAGCCCTGACGAGCAAGTGAGCCCATCGCCAATGCTCTCGCCATCACAACTCAACCTCTGCTTGAGAACACACAAAAGCAGATCAGCCTTGAGAGAAGCACCCTTCAAGCAGGGTCCAACTTCTCCAAAGTGCCCAGCTGCATCACCTCCCATCTCTTCAGTCCCAGATCCTAGAGGTACCACTCAAGTCCTCTAGGCACAAGGCCTGTAAACAACAGCACTTTCCAAGAACATTCTTCTCATTTAACACTGAAAAAATGCCTACAGAAAAATGATCTCACTAACCATACGCAGTTTAAGGTCTGCCAGACAGCCTATAGATGTGCTATGCCTACCACAATAAAGTGTCTTCAGTGCTCTACAGAGGTAGACGATAGATGAATTCTGGAAAACTGGCAAAGATGGGACAGTTTCCTATTAAGATTTAGAAAACACCAAACAGTAGAAGAGTTTAATGGGCAACTGAGAATTTATCCAATCTTCTCTGGAATTTCTCCTGAGCTGGAGGAATGTGCATTATTCCCTTGCTGGACATCTGGAAAGCAGGTACTGGGCTGGCAATCATCTCTAAAATACACACCTACCCTCTGTGTACTGATTTAGAAAATGATGTTTATCGAGCCCAGTATCAGTAAATATATGGACAAGCACTGAAAAGAACATCAGTCTTCCCACATAGAGCACCTTTTTTTTTTTTTTCTCTCAAGCAGTTACCTTAGGCAGCTAAATTTGAAACACTATTCATCTAAATAAACTTCAAAATGCAATATGTTTCCCAAGATTATAAAGTTGCTTGTATGACAAGTATAATGAGAATTCACTTTGGATGAATCTCAATGGATTGCTGAATGTTTAGAGGACTTTACTATAGCATAAAACTATCATGATGCACATTACTCTAAGCATATTTCAATCTATAATCTTTATTACATTTTGCAAGTTTAAGTTCACAGAATGGTTGGGTTTGGAAGTGACACCTCTGGAGGCCATCTAGTCCAAGCCTCTGCTCAAGCAGGATCACCTACAGCAGGCTGCCCAGGACCACATCTAGACACCTCCTGCATATCTCCAAGGAAGGAGACTCCTCAACCTCCCAGGGCAACCTGTGCAAGTACTTGGTACACCTGACAATAAAAAATGTTTTTCTTATGTTATATAAGTCCTTGCTGAATTTCATGTGGTTCTTGACAGTCTATTCTTCAAGCCTGTCTAGGTTTCTCTGAATGACAGATCTGCCTTCAAGTCCATTAAGCTGCACCCCCTGTTCGACATCACCTGCAAACCTGATTGCACAGCATTCTGCCACTTCCTCCACATCATCAGTAAAGGTATTAAACAGGGGAGGTCCTTATAAAACCTCTAGGTGTAATCATCCTCCAGACAGGGTCCCATGAGCCCAGTGATCTAACTAGTTTTTCACCCACTTAGTAGAATCCAGCCACTTGGACCTTAACATCTTAACTTGGATACCAGGACAATGTGGAAGATCATGCCAAAAGCCTTGCTAAAATCAAGTTAGCTGATATTCATTGCTCTCTCTTATTCACAAATCCATCATTTCATCATAGAAGGCAATCAGGTCAGTCAAACATGATTTAGCCTTGGAAAATCCATGTTGATTATTCCCAGACAGCAACCTTCAGGTGCTCAAAAATGCATTCCCAGAAAATTTGCTCCATGATCTTCCCCACAGACAAAGAGTGGCTGGCTCATCTGTAAGTCAGAGCCATTTTTGTTGTTGCTTGGTTTTGTTGCTTTATTATTTATTTTTACTGTTTTTGAAGATGCGTGCAACATGTCTTTCTCCAGTCAAAAGGGATTTTCTCTGACAATTTTCCAATTTCAACAAGAAAAATTGAGATGTGTTCTAATTCACTAAGTTATATTTCTGACTAGATTTTATCACATAGAGTAGTCAGACTTCAAAACCCATATTTCTAATGTTTGTCTACGCATCTCTAGTTTCTTCTCTTTGAGAAGGACAAATAATTGGATTATACTTATAAAATAAATAAATTGAAAACAAAACGTGAAAATAACTACAATTTTACTAAAAAGTACAACATACAAGCAGTACACAGATAAGCATGCAATGTGATACAAAAGACTGCATTCGAGTCTTGTTTGTTTTTCAGTCATTCCAGTCATTGTTTGTTTGTTTTACAAAGAGTTCCATGATATATGATAAGGAACACACAATACTCTGTGCCAATAAGAAATATATATGCTTAAAATTTTGCCACTGGCATGAACATGCTAATCTGACTGCCTCAAATTAGTGCAAAGTACTAGCTCATACCAGGTGAAGTACTCTAAGGAATTAAACCTTAAACAGAGATGATTTTTTTTTCCCAATTAGCAGAGCATATTTAGCAATGTTCACTCTTGCCTGAAATTGATGCTATACAGAAAGGACAAATACATGAGAAAGCATTAATAAATATTCATTATGATTTGGGGTTTTTTTTTACCTAACTATAATGCTTAAAAAAAAACAAAACAACAAAAAACAAAAACAAACAACAACAACAACAAACCCTCAAGTATCAGAATAATAAGGGTTAATAAAATTCTCAATTAAAGGGGCAGAGAGAAGTGAAATTATACACATGGAGATCTATTCTCATATCCTATATTTGTCAACTGGTATGCAAGACTATTATTTGAACATTATTCAAAAAGCAGTATTCTCAATCATAGAACTGAAATTCTTACATTCACAATAAGGCCTTAACTAGCTATGCAAAGAAAAGTATTTAGTCTTTTAATTAAGACTATAAGGTTTTACTACCTAGCTAAATATATGTATACAAGAATTTATGAAGGTGTCTAAATGTAACCAGTCAGTCCTCTTACAAGACAAGAACATGCATATTCTGCCTGCATTTTCGCCAGAAAAAGAAAAAACAGTCCTGAAAATACATAACTTCAGACAACTTAGATTTTCTCTAACTAAATCCAGGTGGCAATTCACAAAGGCTGATCATTTCTGCATTACTTTAACACACATAAGCATATATAGATTGATTTCAGCTTTACAAGAAAAAAAAAAAAAAAGTTTTATTGCACAAACAAGCAGTTCCTTACACACTCTTAGCAAGATAGACATGACTGACACTGACACCTGGGACAGTCACAAGCAAACCATCTGGCTGAACTAACGTGCTTCATATAGCTTATCATTGATTCTGTACTGCCAGCTAAAGATGTTTGCTGTTGAATACTTTACACTGTTAACCACACATTCAAGTCACCGTTTAGGCACATGCATTACATATAGTGTCACATTCAAATACTCTTGCCTAGCAGAATCTTATTGACCACTATAACGAGACATGGAAAAACTTTGTGGATTTTTACAGGTTTTCTTGCTGGTGACAGTAGGTGTTTCTGTTTTATTCTGTTTTTAATTTGTAGCTCCTCGGACAGTATCACGATGCCTTAGCTTTCTCTCTTGCTACAGGAAAAGATTTTCTCATTACTAAAAGTGCTGGCTGCATAAAGACAGCTAGATTGAAGCACAAAGAAGTGGACCTAGTAACTTCTTCAGGAAATAATGACAACATAGAAGGGGTAACTTCTTCAGGAAACTAATGACAACATAGAAGGGGAAGCTATCTAGCCAGGGACAAAGGAAGCTGCTCAGAAAAGTAGCTTCCTTGAGACAGGAAGTGTCAAACAACTCTGAACTACTGAATGAATGATATGGACGCTCAGGGAGCCCAGAGAAAAGGCCACAGGTCTTCAGAAGGGAAGGTAACAGGCTACACTGGCCAAGCCTTCTGTGTAAACAACTGGTAACATTAAACCCTAACTCCAAATCTCTGCACTGGCTACAGGTTTGGGGCTTTTATCCAGGATAAGCAGGCTTTGCTCTTCAAAAAAATGTTCTAGGCATGTCAGTAAAGTATACTTTAATCCATGTCGTGGAATGCAGGAAAGAGACTTTGATAAGTAACCTAACTTTTGGGGGTATCACATACAGCTGTAGAGCACAGAACATAGGGATTTGTCAAACCTGAGAACAGGAATAATATCATCCATTAGATATTACTGTCCTCACGGTCAACTTCATCCTGAGTTTCTCCGGAGCACTGTGGATCAATAAACGGGAAGAACAATGCAGAGACCAGGGTAGTACAACTACGACAAATTCCTAACTACCCACCCCTCCTCTTTCATGGCCAGAATGCCCGCCTGGAATGACAACATCCTCCAACTGCCACTCACCTTCACTTGCCAAATGCAGAGCTCTAGTATATGTGTAACCATTGGAAGTACCTGATGAGTGAGTGACAAAAAATGTCCGTAATATATTTCTTCTTGCACCTTTTTCTCACTTCAGAACTGAAAGTGCTATGCCACCTCGGTCTGTATTTCAGGATGACATCTTCATTTTCATGTGAAAAAGTTTTTTTGTCTGCTACCCTACACTGCCATCCATGTTAACTACTGTAAAAATTAAAGTGGTCACTCTATCTTTTACATACCTACTTATTATATTACAAAAGTATTTAAATAGTGAAGGTCATCCTTAATGGTAAATGTACAAGAGCTATACTCCCAGCGATTCCCCGAACCAAACCTGGTTTCCAACCCCCTCAAACTTTCAATTTCTAGAAAATAAGCCACTGTTTATTCCATTCATGCCATACTAATATGAACAGAATTGTCAGTAACAGATACATTTATGTCAGAACTGCTGGTTTTATCTACAATAACCTGCTCTGTTTAGAAGAACAAGACAAGATTAGTGCTTCTTTATGACGGCATATATTTTTGGCAACATTCTTTTAAGTGAGGATACTGAATTTAAAAGATATGTAATAGTCATGACAGCTACCATATTTTTTCATAGCAACTGTTCTCTATGTTGAGGCAAAGGCTGCAAAATACCCGTTAGAAGAAATCTGGTTAGGCCAGAAAGCCTTTTTAAAGTACTTCTCCTGCTACACAGAAACGTACATTTGCTGCCTCATACAATTCATTGTGAATCCCAAATTTATTTTTATGCACCTACAAAGTTTGTATTACAGAGATTATTTAAATCAGAAGTACCACATCCATTAATTAGCACGCTAATTTTTAATATGAAATCTACCTCACTTGCTCCAAGCAGGAAAAGTAACATTTGCTAATCGTATGAGATGCTCAGATATAATTAGCTTAATAAACTCAGACCCATAAATCAAAAGGACACAACCAGTCTCTAAGGCACAAAGATTAGTATTCAAAAACAAACCGAGAGGTGTAGGCTAAGCGCAGACTTACACAATGTCCAAGCCTAACGTGCGTGCCATATGGGTATTATATTACCAACACGAAGGATGTTATAAAAGTACAGCAAACAAAAGTACAGGTAAGGGACTCACAATGACAATTAATTGTCAGTACTATAGACAATCATCACCAAATAATTAAAATCACAATAGTTCCCCAAGCAAATATGTTATACTAGACATTTACAAAACTTGATATTTTGTACAGTTAGGCATGGAAAAAATTTCATTATGCCATTGGTTATTATCTGCTGAAATAAACTACACTATTTAGAGCTCTGATAGAATTAGTGTTTTTTTGATTGGTTTGGTTTGGTTTGGTTTTGGTTTCTTGGGGGGAGTCAAGAAAAGGGGTTAACAACAACAACAAAAAAAGCCATTCCTCTACATATGGAATTTTTATCCAGAATTAAATTTCACTGAGTTAAAGGATTTGAAAAACTTACTTTAGCAAAACTAAAATGTTGTGTTCACTAACCAGCAAATCATTCAACTACAGTGAATGCCTTCTATATAAAAATGCAAAGTAATAATCTACTGGTGAAAAAGAACCTACCAGTCTCCCACATACGTCACAGGTTCCTATTATTATTTCACCTTGTTCAGAATTTTTTTTCTGTTTGATCACTGAAATTGCTTCTCATTTGTCTTTGTCTTTGGACCTGCCAATATGCATCTCTTTGTTATAGAAGATACAAAAATATACAATGTTTTAGAAGATGAGAAAATATATATACAACATTTTCAAACCTTTCAAGTAATATTTTTTCTGTAAAATATTCAAGAAACAAGTATGGTAATTTTATGCAAAAGGTTCACAACCTAATCTGAAGAAACTCACCTACTTCTCATTTTGTTTCAAATATAATTAGTGGTTCAAGTACCACCTTATAAAGAACAAGCCCTGCTACAGCAATGGAATGATGTCCTAATAAATGCTTCCTACCTATTGGACTTCTTCCACAAGCACAGGGTGATAACCATTTTCAAATGTTGTTCTTCAGCTATTACTGTTGTCTACTTCTATGCAGCTATAAATAAATAATTTTAAATTTAATTAAATTACTGACCTTCAAAATAAGCCTACAGGTACAGCTGTCAGAATCCAATTTTGCCGTCTCCAGAGCAGTAGCTAATGGGGATCTGCATTCATAAGTTATCTATTCTACTGAACACCCCTGCTCAACATGAGCTGAGAATTGTCTTTTACTGGATCAGAGCTTTCCAATTAAAATTTTGCATACTTGTCCCAAACTCCAAACAGCTGATCTTCAAGAAAAATGGTCCAAATGTTCAGCCTCCCTATTAATTTCCACAAGCGTTTCATCTACCTTGTCATTCTAATTATCATTGCCAAATTTCTTGTTTCTGTTGTTCCAGGCAACAGTGGATCTCTTGTGTTTTATTTCCATAATGCTATTCCCAATGCATCTTAGCTTTTGCTTTTTTTTCTTTGACTCTTGTTGCTTACTGAGCCAGAGATCTTCAACTCTGCTGTCCAAAATGTTGCTCAGATGTCTTCTAAATCTGTAAAATTAATTCATAACACAGTAAAGCTTATGTGCAGTTCAAATTACTTCCCTTCAATATGCATGCTTTTGCATTCATTAGCATTGAATTTCATCTGCCGTTTTACTATTCATCCAACTAACTGTCTCCCCCAACTTTCCCTCAAGGGCTTTATTTGATCCTAACTATATAAATAATACTAATATCTGCAATTTTGCTAATCCTATTCCTGATATTTACTGCATATAAACATTCTCAGCTCTAATAAAGAACAATTCCGCTGTGATGAACACGTAAGGTAAAATTTTGTTTCCTTTCTGTGCTCTTGGTCACTACCTGATTCACAACTGCTCCTTGCCTTGTAATTTCCTTGACCTATTTTGAAGAGATTTGGCAAAGGACTTGGAATCTTCAAATAAACTATGTCAGTGACTTCAGCTGTATCCACTGTTTGGTTTATGCACTCAGAGAATATTAATAGATTAGCGAGGCATAGTTTTCCTTTGTGGAACCAAGAGCATTTTGTTCTGTATTTTGATCAGCTTCAGTTTTTAAAACCCGTGTATTTTAATCAGTAGGATTTGAGTAAACTACTCCAAGTTACTTTTCTAGTTCTCAAATACTGCCATTCCCCTTCCACTTTCTGTTTTATTTCACACAAGTATTAGAAACTTAATATCCCGTGTGTTTGTCAGTCAAGGTGAAGGAACGTCAGTTCCTGGAAAAGGAAGAGCATGTCAGCAGGATGCATCCTTATTTCTGCATACGTTGTTTCAGGGGTTTCCCTAAATAACTTCAGAACCGACAAACAAAACCGTGCTTAGGATGAGGCCATGGGCATGGAAGGATTTACTAAAATGGAATGGAGGAGAGAGGAATGAATCCCTTATCTGATGTGTCACACACTCCGTGTCACAAGATAAAGGGATCAGCTGTATGGACCAAGCAGCCCTTACTGCAGCTGGATACAGTTCTGAATGTACATTCAAACCTGAATACACTACTTTCATGAAACCAACAAGTTTTTGTTCTTTGGGAATCTTGTTCATCACCTATTTAAAAAGCAAACAAATAATCATGCATATCCACTATTATTTAATGAGTTATTCTGATAACAACTAGCCCCACTAGCCTTTCAATGCACACACTTGAAAGATTTGATGATACTTTGTTTTAATAACATCTGAGGAGTGTACTAGATGTGCTCTAAAAATATATATATATATATACACACACAAAATAAAAAATGCCCATTTCACTCTGCAGAGTTTTGGTCACCTGTGAAATTAAATTAAGACCTGAACTACAAAGTTCTTATTAAATCATTCATTGTGTTTTTATGTAGTAATGACACTTTTCCTCTAAGACTTGGTGTTCTTAATTACTAGAAATATGTAGGCAGTAAGTGTACAGTATGCATAGCCATACATTCTTCCATGTCATGGAAACACTGCTACTCAAAGACATCAGAAGATAACTTCTCATCAGCACAATACAGGTACAAACAGAAATGAATTGCAGCTCCAGTGCACCAGTAAAAGACTGCAAAGAACCTCTCTCTCAAGGTGGAAAGATATAAATAATGGGTACCACTTCTCACAAGTGGAGAACCTGAAATGAATTCAGAAACAACAACCAAAAAAGCTAGCTACAACGTGAGGAAATACTGCAAGTAGTATATAGTACAGTAACTAAAAAAAAAATAAAAAAATAAAAAAAAAAAAAGTCAAATACTGAATTTTACAACACTACTTAAACAAAGCAACCCTTCTGATTACAATCACAAAAACCTCTTACACCACGATGTCAAATTGCAGTTTCAGAAATGCTGGATTCTCTTGTTCGAACAACAGCTTACTAAGTGGTAACATGACACTTCTGGTTAAAAGCTTTTCCTGGAGTATGTTGTAAATGAAAGGAATCTTGGCAGGTCAGTATCTCACTAGAACGTGCAATTCTGCATGTCATTGCCTCTTGCTTATTCACTGTAACAACAGATTTCATTACAAAACAAGTAAGAGAAACAAACAGCCTCCTGCTGTTCCTGCTTTATTAGCAGCATTCACCTCTCTTTTTCCTTTATCATAACACTCATTGCCAAGACTGTGTCTCACTGCAGGACAGGAAAACAAAAGAATAAGAGAATTGCTAAGCTGAGCTCAGTTACCCTTAGTCACCAACTGACGATACTCCTATTTTGGCATTTTTTTAAGCTGTGTTCAGATACTTCCCGGAAGCTCATGCTGCATTCCACAGTACAGCTGGGACTGTGCTGTAACAATGAGAAGAGTTTAAAAAGTAAAGCAGTCGCTGTCAGATAAATACCTCCATGCATAACTATCTGGTGAAGCCCGGTCAGGTTTGCCATGCCCCAAAATGAAATAAAACACAAAAATACCAGAGATTTAATAAAATAAATTTACATAAACTTCAGATTCACCACCTAGTTGTCTTTATACACACATTTTAAAAACAGTCTTAGCCTAAATTTCTCTAGGCACTCCCTTTCTGTATTCAAATTAATCTTCCAATATTAATAGGACACAACCATTCAGGTATTTTCACTTTCTATTTTAGTAACAATTTTTTTCCAGAATGGTACTTTAAGAAGCCACTTGTTTTCAACTGGAGGAAAATTCCAGTTTCATTACACTTCAGCTATAAGATGCAAAACCACATTTCAACAATTTGCCTATTTAAGATATCTATGTGTCTTTTAAAGCAATTCCCATGAACTTTTTACTAGGCACTTTGTAAACAAAAATAAACTTATATTCAAGATGAAAAGAGTTAATGTTTAGCATTTTTATAGAGAAAATATTCCATTTTGCCAACAGTTATTTTAATAAAAAAAGCTCTTGCAGCAGATGGATTCAATTCAGTTTTGAGTATTTTGATAACACAAAAAACAAGTTATTAAAAATAATTTCATACGATACAGATAGCAGGTAAGTGCAACACATTGTGGCTTCATCTTTCACATCATTTCCTGAAGTTATATAAACAAATAATAAAAATACACAAATAGAGTTTCATAACCAGAGTTCAAAATTTAACCTGTGATTAAAAATTGCTCTTCTAAGAAATTAAAACGCAAAATATAAATCACACTGTTCTGTCCAGTAGACTTATTTAAGCGTTTAAAAGGATTAAAGAAAAGAAAAATTTGCCTATTGGTCACAATTAGACCTCTGTGATGGAAGAGATTAGAAAATGAGTAATAAGTTCACACAATGACATGAAACAAACTTCTGAATTGCTTAAGGGCTTCTTTTCCTGAAAATTAAATAATTAGGTGATAAAGCATGCTAATTTATTTGTCCAGCCCTTGCAGCATCTGTTTCTCACATTCTAAGTGTACAAATTACAAGCAATACAAGTGCAGGGATGAGAAAGCCCACCCAGAGCACAAGAACAACCTCACTCATCCTCCCAGGAAAGGAGAATGCAGCATGAAAACATTCAGACCAACTGAACATGATGCTTGCCATTTTTACCTTTACTGAATTTTGCAGTAGACATCCATACCCTCCTACAAAACTACTACCAAACATATCAGCTGATCAGCATTACTTATAAGGAAAGGTACCTTGAGTTAACCAAGCAGGTACTCTGCTTCTCAGTAGGGATGACAGCAGATGCACAGGGAAGAGCTTTGAGGCCTCCAATAACTTTTGACCAGAGATCTGGTGAGCCAGAAGAGAGCCTCTTGTACAAGTTTCTACAAACACTGCACATTGCTATAAAACAGATGCTGCTGACATAGTATAAGCCAAGGCACAGCAATTACTAAAACCAATATATTGTGTACTTGGTGCGCTCTGTGAAAAATAAACAGAAACCATGTGATTCAATGGAGCACTGAAAACAACTCTACAATGAAAGGCAAGTTTCCTGTCAATACCTGTTAAAAGTTAAGAAGACAAAATGTATTTTCAGCCTATCTGCATTCTTCTCCAGAAATGTCATATTCAGACATCTTTTTCAAGTGGAGGCTTGTGAAGTAGGTTGCTAGTTACCTCAAAATGTTGGAAACCTTGCAGCAGTTAATAAACAAGCCTATCTCCTGTATCACACTTCAGCATTTTCTCAATGTTTTGCTTTAAAAACGCATTGATTTCCATCAGGATCCTCTAAAAGGTACTTTGGAAATGAGCACTTGGGTTTTGTTAACAGGTCAAACCAGCAGTCACTGGATGAGCTCTGTGCAGCTGAAGAAGCTGCTGTTCCCTACTGACAGCTGCAGAAGGGCAGCCACAGCCCCTTCACAGAGCAAGGACTCCTGTGATGCTGGGTGAGGAGCACAAGGAGAGCTGGAATAATTCTGCACCACTACGGATACAGAATTAGTCACAAGATGTGTGCGAGCCATGCAGTCATGCCATGATTCACCTCTGCCCACCTCCTGCAGCAGTAAGGCCATTTTGCAATGCAGTGGTTGCATTATTTTGTCTCCAAACATTAAAAGTCAAACTGCAATGGCAAGCAGGCAACGTACTTACTGTTTTTGGATTCTTACGTACTTTCAGACTATTAAAAAAAGCATCAATAAGAGCAAATACAAAAGTAGATGAAAAAAATGATACTGCCTGAGAGAGAAATAATTGTCCGAATGCTAACTTCTCCTTTAAGTTCCTGATGGGATGAAGCCAAAGAGAAACAATATATTAATTCCGGTAATGCTAACATACATATGAAAAAAAGTTATTAAAAATTAATGGTTTACAACCGCAAATCGAGTATTTTACCTGCAATCAGTTGCATTTCTCTGAGTGAAAGAGAACTGTATCTATTTGTGAAGGTAATAAAATATTAAAATATAGAAAAGATTTCTTCAGAAATGCAAATAGTTAAAATCGGTCAATATGGTCTTCTTTGCAATTCTACTTTCTAGTCCTGTTCCAGCTGATCCAGCTGATGCTTGCGCATGAAGGTGCCAAAAATGCAGATGATACCAGCTGGGGTGGGGAGGGAAGCAGCTGACTTACTGAAGCAGTCCTGTCTCGATCACAGAAATGGACTCTGTCAGGAACCTCATCATGTTCAACCAAGGCAAATGCAAAGTCCTGGCCCATGGGACTCCAAGCTTTAACTAGGAAATACATTTCAGTTTCTAGGACATTACTGTGTCCTGTTTCGCATGAGTTCTAGACTATAGAAGTTGTAGTAATAAGAAACACACATCACTGATTTGCTCTGCTATGTAAAATTACAAGTTCCAGAGTAAACTTGCAGATGTTTTTACTGAATAAAACTATTTAAAATACTTCAAGCCTAAAAAGATACTAAAATAAGTATGTAGACAGCCCATTTTCTTTTCAGACAGCTTTACTCTAATTCATACACACACGCACAAAAACTCTGACAAACTAGCTAAAACTAGTTGAATTACCAGATACTTTTCCAATATACAGCTTTTCCCCAAACAAACCACTAAAATTCCAAGGTTAAATGTCCTACCATAAAATATGTCACTAAGTATTACACAGAAGGAGCCTGATGTCCAAAGAAAGAAAGTTTTGTAAATTCAATACATTTGTATCAGTACCAGGAACTACTTCATACTTTTTTATACAGAATATCATCCCTTCTTTCTCCAAAAATCTACAATTAAAAAATATAGGAAAATATAAACTCAAATGTTTTCAAAATAAAACTTCACTGTGGAAAAACACTACATCTAACTAAAAAGTCCCTCAAGTTCTCAGAAAAGTTCACATCAGTGCTTGCTCTCAGCACAATTACAACTGATATTTTCCTATTTCTACAATTCTAGACTTTGCAAATTGGAAATTTGGAAATATGCAGGAACAGGTGATGGAGAAAAAGGCAAAATTGCACGTGGATTGCCAACAAATTAACAATAAATGCTAATAGCAAAAGAAATTCAAGATACTTGAATGTAAATAAATTTACCTTACAAACTCAAACTACTTAAGTAGTTTAAACTCAAATCAGACATGGATTTCTACAACATTTTTTCCTTCACTTACCAATGATTTAAATAAACTTTCCTTTGACCCCAAAGTTTTTTTTCCCAAGACACATGGAAATGTAAAGCTACACTGAACCTCGTAAGAATGGGAAGAATTTAGAATGGAAAGCACATGCTTTTTTTTTTTTTTTTTTTTTAAACTCCATTATTGACTCTTCAGCAAGGATTCTCTTCTTTTTATACCAATAGTCTTTAAGTCAGTAAAGCCACCTGTGACAAGGTGGGATGCAGCTTTAATCCAGATATCTAGATGTAATCTCACTGCAGAGTTCTTTGTTCTCATCACCAAGCTGGGCACATGTATGACAGGCAAGATGGTACAGATCACAGGAGGGTCTGTGGAAGGTGCCTCAGGAGGTCTAAGTCCAGGCTCCTGCTCAAAGTAGGCCAAGCCCTGAATTTAGACCTGACTGCTCAGGGCTTTATCAAGTCAGTCTTGAAAACCTTCAAGGATGGAGATCATTCAAAAATGGGATACCGTAAAATTAGTACTGATAGAACGTGCTTAACGGAACAGCTAGTAGATCAGGCAGTTACGTGTTACATTTAAACTTACAGATGGAATTAGAAAACTTATAGGCAATCTTACAATCTAAAATTCCACCTTTGAAATTTGATCTGTAGGAGCAATCACTTGCAAAGACTCAGCAAATATCTGAAAAAATATCTTGCAGTGAGCCCTGATTTTAGTTTTATATATACACATGTGTCTGTATGTACATCATTTGTGTATGTATATATATACACATCTATTTACTTTAAGCAGATCAGACATTTAAAACTATTTTAGATCTGGGGACAGAAAGATTTGAGAGCTCTCTTCACTTTTGAATATGGTGTATAACCAGGTGATGTCACCTCACCTTCTCAGCTGCAAGCTGAAAGAACAGTAAGTATGATGATGGTCAAATTGCAAACCTCCTACCAATACAAATTCTCTTGCACACAGATGACCTCTAATGTTGAGGCAATTATTTGTTTCTCACATCCACTGTATTTTGGCATCTTTCCTAAAGGACTGCTGTATTATACATACACTTTAGTATCTCCTGCTTTTTCTTCAGGATAACCTCTCTCTCTGCATGTAAGATAAAAAAGGATGCTTATCCAAAATACTAAGCAGTGATTGTCAAAACATTATTCCCAAGAAGCAAGTAATAGCTTACCAACTGCTTAATTTCCCCCACCGTCATTATTTTTAAATATGCGGGATAGGTTAAGAGACTGGGAGGAAGAAAGGTCAGGTCAGGTGATGGAAAGAGGTTGCAGCTGGACCACAGTGCCATTCCTTGTCTCCACTCCAGCATCCAATGCACCAGGCAGACTGCAGAGAATGTGACTGAGGGACTGCAAGTGGTTGAGCCAAGGTAGCATTCTTTAACTTCATTAATTTCAGTTGTAGTAGAAAGTTATGTATCTCAGCATAAAGAAAACACAAAGGTACTTTTAACCAAAAGTGTAATAATAAAGGTGGTTAAATAATACCGTCTCTCACATAAATTCATAAAAAAAATAAATTCATAAAAAAATCCCTGGACTTGCAAATCATACATTGTATAATGCTCCTCCTGAAGTGAAACTACAGAATACAATAAGTACTTAAAACACATCCTTGTGTAACATTAAAAATTAACAGAGACTTTTACTTCAGAGTAAAGGGAAAAAAGTAAAGGAAAATTTGACTGAATCACTGCTTTTTTTGTGACTGCTCGATCTAGTATCAGCTAGATAGTATCGTCCACTATCAGATTCCAGTATTTGCTGGAAGCCAGATATTTGTGGTTTCTTCATGCAACTGATGTGAACCAGCTTTTACTGGTTATTCTAACAGAGGGGTTCTTCAGTGTCAATTCACCTCAACAAGGACAGTCTGGAGCACCAAGGGCTAGATTCTCAAAATGAGACAGCAAAAATAACTTCAGATGCTAAATACTTGACTAAATATTTTCCTTTAATCCCAACATCAAAACAAAACACTAAAGGCACAATACAATAAAATGTTATAGTCATGCATGCTTGCACTACATTCTATACAAATGTGCAAACAGAACTCATGACTGACTTGCATGAGGCCTGCTAGTCTAAACTTGCAAAACTAATGTTAGAAATTATACACAGAGGAAGTCATCATATTATCAAATGCTAAAAGTCAGGAAAAACTGAAGTGTTCGTATTTATGCATAATCCCAATGTCTCATCTAAACTAATTATTTCCAGAGACAGTAGGTTGTTGGTTTTGTGTTTTTTTTCCTAATATAAAAATAGATTTCTTAGTAAAGGAAAATCTCAAAAAAATGTTAGAAAGGAATACTGCCAGCTAAAAAGAAAAGAAAAATCTAAGAAAAATATTCTGTCTTGTCATTTCCATTAAGTCCACACAAAAGTACTCACAAATTGTTGTGGAAATGTATGTCAACATTTAATGGACTTTAACAAGCTTCTTGCCCCTCTCCTCAACAAAGTATTACACAAAGCTTGTTCCTAAATTCTGTTTAAGATCATGACTGATTCAAAATATGGAAAAAAAAAAGAAAAAAAAAAAGAAAAAAAAGAAGACATACTGCATTAGTAAAAAGGGAATACATTCTTGTATTCTTTAAAGTGAATAACCTGTACTGAGATAGCCAGTATATGTAAGACAAAAATTACTAAGCATCATTCCATGCATTTATGCTCAGTTTCAATTTAAACTATGAAAATACTTATTTACAGGCATTTAAAAGGCACAGTAAAAATGCAGTGAAGCTCTGGAAGTCACCCTCTCTTTCACTATCCAGAAATTCTAAATATATATATATATATATGAAAAAACTGATTACGTTTTTATTTTACACATATTCATACACATAATCACACTGACTAAACTCATCTCTAATTATGACCCATGGTGCTTCCAAGGATTAGGTTCATGACCTCAAGCATTATAATTCTTTTCTATATTAGATCATTAGTGATGTTTACTATAACAGAAAACATCACTTGAGAATTGCAGTCTTGCAAAATTTATGGGATATGGCATTGGAATTAGAGCCTGAAATTTTTATTTTTATTTATTTATTTAAAAAAAAAAAAAAAGTCCACAAGTGCCACAATACTGGTAAGCTGTTCTGTAAGTACTGGTATAGCTTTTAAGTAAAATCTTTTCATTTTCCTATCAAAGTAAAGTCAGTCAGTACAACATCAATTGAAAAATCAGGACTAGTCTAATTCACGGGTCTCAGTAATACACACTTTGGTCAGGACTGGAGGATGTGTGGCTTTAACCCTTCTCCATCCTAGTGAGAGGAGCATCTGAGCATCTTATTCAGGTTCTTCAGCAAAGATGACTGACCTGAATTGTTTGCTGTCTTAGAGTCTGACTCTCACAAAGGGAAGAAAGGGACTTAATCAGGAAAATTCAACACTTACAGCCCCTGACATTCGAGTCAATTGCAGGAAGACAAACACATATATATTATTCTGGTTCAATGTGTTGGTTGGTTTCGGACATACCTATTGTAGGGGGCTTTCCTTCCCCCCTGCTTAGGACGTCATATTGGATGTTCAAGGACCACTTCCAATATTGTGACTCTGGTAAACAAGTCATACATACAAAGTCAAAAATACACTGTTTGGATTTTTATTTTTTTTTACTGTGCAGTGAAAATATACACAAATTGATTTCAAAGAGGAAATAATTGCAAACAGGAGATTTGTTATGGAAATTTCAAAACAGTTCATCGTGAGGAAAATTCAAGCAGTGATAAACACCACGAGCTTCAAAGCTCTGTTCCAAATGAACACGAGCAAGCTGGCCGTGTGCTTTCATGAAAGCACACTCTTGGCAACTTGGTTGGAAATTTCAGAGTCAAAACGCCTGTTTGGTAAAACTCATTAAAAGCATTCTTTTAATCTTTTAAACATTTATTAGATGTTCTTGCATCAAATATCGATTGAAAAGTTAAGAAAAAGCTGACAGCAAGTATGAAAAAGCTGAAAGATCGGCATCCAGACTAACCAATCTGTCTTCCTTCCTCCTGTCACATCCCAAGCCACAAAGAGGTGGCCCATGCAGCTCCCTTGTTGAACTAGGCCCAAGGCACTGCCCCTCCAACTATGATGCAGCTGCTTCTCTGCCAGGAAAGCAGCAGGCCCTTCAGACCAGGCTGGGCCAACAAGGCAGTACAAAACAATCTCGTAGCAATGCTTTCAGGTTGTAGGACAAGCAGGCTCCAAAGCCAGGGGAGTGGGAATGTAACAAATAACAGCAGTAACATGTAGCAGTTTTGTTTGTGGCATATCATTGTGTCAAAACTCACAAAGGTTTGACCGGTCCCAAAAAACGGTGATGAGTTTGCAAAGTCTACAGATGTCAGAGCACATTACATGAGATACCCATGGAATCCTATTCTCAGGGATCTCAGAGTCTAAGTATTTTCAGAAAAGCTTATTTTCCTGGTATCATACAGTAACCAGACTTATTTTTTGAGAACAGTATAAATGGCCTAAAAAAACCTCACCCCATTTGAGGAAAGTAAAAATGAACACAAACTCTCCAACACTGGCAAATGAAGTGTAAAATTACCAACAGAACTAATCAACAAATCTGGTGGTGAAGCTTGCTGAGGAATACAATAAAAAGCATATTGACTAACAAAAACATTTCAAAATACATCACAAGTATAAAGTTTGTAAAAACTGGTGAGGACAATGGATGACTAAAGGAAAGATGATCACTCAAGAAAGGCTTATCTAGAACCCCCCAAAAAACAGTAAGAATTTTCTATATTCAGATATAGTGGAGAGACATCTGGGGAAGCTCCAACAACAAACCTGTATTTTGGAGCAAAAGATATATAAGATATTTCAGAAAACGAAAACTAAATTTAAATAATCAAGGAATAACCAGGAATGGAGAGAGTGTTATTCCAAGAGTTCCAAATGAACAAAACACAAAGTTAGTTATTGATCACAGTTTTCACTTCCTACTACTGATTGCTTAAAATTAGAACAGCATATGCCATTATATATAAAAAGAAGCAACAGTGTGCCATCTCATGATACCTCAACATCCCCTCCCAACTACCTAGTGCCAATTCCTGTCGGTTTTTGGACAATAAGCCTGATGGACTTCTCTTCAGATCCTGGATATCCATATTGCCATTGGTATTCAGTGTAATTATTCCAGGATTCTCAGGAAAGCAAAACTTTGTTTTCAGCGCTTTCCCATAAACCATGTTTGACCTATGGAAAGTAGCTCAGCTTCTCTGTAGCATAATGTTCCTAGTTGTGGCAGAATTAATATATCTACACTTACTTACCTGTTACACTGCTAAAACTGATGTTTAAAACAGACTTCCAACGTTTGTATGGGCCCTGTAGCACTAAAGCACATAATAAAAAATAGAAATAGAAGGAAAAAATAGGGAAATAGAAGGTTCTACTTGTATATCTATAAGAACTTTGTAGAAACTGTAGTCAGCTTTTGCAACTTGAAATTTAAACAAGTCATCCTAATGCTGTCTTGGTAGAAAGACAGCACACATCTTTTCTGTACTGTCTCATATGGGGTCTGATACATCTTAATTCTCCCTGCAAATCATGTTCACGTCTTTCTAGACAGAAGCTAAAGTTGGGTGGTCTTCTCTTACACTTGATCAATTCTGGCATAGAGAGCAATCCCAATCCCACACCTCAAAGCAAGAAAACCTAAGGTAGGGGATAAATTGTATTAAAACAAAATGCTAAATAACTCAGGGTTAGGACCAATCCATTTATACTTCATACAGTGTAAGACACAAAATACTGGAAAACCAAGATTGAAAAGGTATGTTTTCTGCCACCCTTAAAATTGATAATCTGAAGAGCTAAGAGCCATTATTTCTTTGAATACTCTTCAGAAACTACTACTAAATTAAATCCCTCATTTAATTACGGATTCCACTGCACTACTGCTTTTGCAACCCACATGCAAGTATCATCCATAATAGGTAAAATAATGTACATAAATATCCTATTACCCAACTCATCACAGTAAATTAATACTTTAAAAGGAAAGCTTATAAGCTTATCATATTTAAGTAGTAAGACAGAATAGGGTGTGCATATGCTGTAATAATGACACACCTTAATAGTTAATAATACATGAAGTATGACACTATTATCCCATACTACACACCCTAAAATGCTTCAGTACAGATCACATCTATGCATTTAACAAATTAACTGAGGATACTTAGAATAGGTGCCTATTTAGGGGGGTGATAATCTCAAAATGTTTCATCAGAAAAAAAGGAAAAAAAAAAACAAAAACAAAACATGCCAGAGAATGTTCCTGCTTGGGTAACCAAATTTTTCACCACCATCAAATTACAAACACAGAAAAAAATATTTAAAAATTACTTACATAATGCAGTCATAGTTCCTACAGAAAAAGGTTAAAAAAAAGAATGAAGAGTACGTGGAAACAATCTCTTTCATTTTCTGTAACTCTGAAGCATTCTTGCAAGCTTAAAGGTGAATTTTGAAGGACATGCAGCTAAAAAACCTGTAAGCAAGCTCAGTTTCTTTTGTTAAGATGTATCTGCCTTTCAATTTTAACAAACTAAGAAGCAATTTAATAAATTAGCCCTCTTCAATTACCTCTATTAACTCACAGTTTGAACTCAGAGACTGAAGAGTTAAGTGGTTTTAGCTGAACTCTTCCACAATACCACCATACTGCTTGCAGTCTAAAGCCAAAGTCAGCACAAGATCAGATATTGTTATATTTTCCTTAATTGTATAGTTATTCACCTTGGAAGTAAACTTGAACATTTGGGAAAATGTATTATTGAACACTTAACTGAAAACTAACTACTTAACCTTTGCCACACAAAGTACCAAAAAAAAAGTATGTTTGTGGCAGGCCAGAATAAATAAAACTGAACATTGATATGCCTTCATTTTAAACTCAACTGAAATGTATTTAAATACTCATTAACCACATATGATTCCATACAATTTATGACTACTATATGCTTTCTCAGGCATACTGAAAATAACGCAACCGCTTATTTTCTTCATCTGAGGCTTACTATTACAAAAAAACTAACATCAAAAATGCCTCAAGCCTAATCAGTCTTGACAAGAAGATTGTTATTTAATGTATCTCTGTTCATTTTATATCTCTTCAGTTATATAATTTGGAAACTGTTTCCCATTTCATGTTAAATTTACACAATTGTATTACCCAAGAACAAAGAAAATAGTAGATATTTATTACAATATTCCAAAACAGTTATCCAACTACACAGTTGGAAATGCTGCTAATCTTTTAGATTAAAGACATTCAAACATGAAATGACTAGAACATTTTCTTTTAAGTAATACTATTAATCAGAGCGGAACAATAAACAAATCTTGAATTTTAAAACAGAAAGCTTTGAAGGTGTGCTCATGTAAACAATTTAGCAACAAGTGATTTTTCTACGCAATTTTTGTTACTCAGGGTAAATACAGCACGCTGTGGATGCTGAAAAGCTTCTAATACAAAAGTTACTGCTGCTAAAACATCTTGGTTGTACCAGCAAGATGCCTAAATTTGGGGGAGGAAAATATATTCTCCTCCCACCACACCCCACACCTCTTTTCGAGAGGTCTTGCCCATTCCTCTATTATTTAAGAGGTGGAGATCAAATTCAATATACACAACGTGAAACTGATATGAAAATGGTCTAACAAATCTTAAAAATTGCAAATGCCAACAAGTCTCTACAAGTATATTACTGGTCTAGAATGAAGGAAAATCATTGTGAAATAAGCTTTTCTGGTATGCAGTTATAGCAAATAATCATGAGGTGATGCCGAGAAGCAGACAAATCTGGTATTCAAAGAATGTTAAAAATACTGAGGTCACAAATGCACACTGTAACTTTAGTACCCACTTCTTATCCCACTATTTCGGTATTAAATCTAATTTGTTATTCATTCTAAACTTATAAGCCATTACTTTAATGAACATCTCTCTTCTACATGCTGTAGGGTTACAGCTTTACAACTTTTACAGTTGAAAAATGAACAGAGGACAATCTTGTATATGCCATTTGGAGAAGTGGACTAATGCTAGCTTTCAAAATATTATCACAGAATCACAGAATTTCTAGGTTGGAAGAGACCTCAAGATGCATCGAGTCCAACCTCTGACCTAACACTAACAGTCCCCACTAAACCATATCCCTAAGCTCTACTCTACATTATGTTATAAAGTAGATTTTTGTAGTAAATTACAAAAGTAGATACCCTCTCTTAGATTGAATTTATATTTTTTAGAAGAAATAAGTGTTTCCTGAGCTCTTAGCTCCCATGTGAGCCTAAGATAAAGCAACAGAATCATAATTTCATTGGGCATTTTTAGTACATCATATTTGCTCAATTAAAATCCAATGTGTATATTGGCACAGTATATTACAAACTGATCATGTACTCTGAGTTTGCTCCATCACAGTTTATTTTAGAGAGACATTACCATGGGCTTGAATTTAATTACCTTTACTTAGGTAAAAGACTTAAATGTTAAATTCTGAAATCATGGAGAAAGGAGGAAAAAAAAGCAGAAAGCCAGTTCTTATTTTAACTCCTCACAATTTATTACTGAATAACAACAGGAATATTAGCAGCTTGGTAAGTAGACCATTTTACAGGGGGAGGGAAGTATTATTGCCCACTATTTATTGCATTGTTTTATTCCTAATTTTATGTATATATTGGTTGCTTTAGTTAATGTAACTTTGCAGAGACTCATGTCAGAACATGCATTCTTTCAACAGAAAACAAAGACATTTTTGACTTGAGGATAACTGAAAACCTATTAAGTGACTGAGTATGATCTATTTTTCATATCTCCTTTTGCTGACATAAATAAAAGATGGTTTTTCAAGAAAGATTAAGAAACCAGTGCAAGAAAAAGAGCAACAGATTGAGGACACCTTTATGACAAAATCTAGAGAGAATAGTTGCTTCAAAAAGAACAATAGTACCTTAGTTTGATACACAAATCAATAAAGATGGAAAAAAATCTCTTCAGGAACACCACATAATGATCAAGTTTCTGTTTTAAATATGCAGAGGATTTGGGGTTTGGGGTTTTGTTCTTTTTTTTTTCTGGTGTAACGCAAAATGGAGATTGGTACTGCGATATTTTAATGTTATGGAAACATGCAGAGCATACAGAAACAGAAATGAAGGAATCAGGTAACGGTAAGAGTCATATCAAAATACAGAATGTTTTATTAGGGACACTTGTACATGTCCATAGAGAAGGTGTGCTGAAACGTGATGTTCTATCTCCTATTCCATCTCCTCAACTTGCATTAGGAATAACAAGACTTGCCATATACTGCCAGGGAAGCCCTTGAGTTCCAAAAGTCATTCAAAAGATTTGGGTACCTTTTTTCCTCCCCTTTGCCTAGGTTCACTCTGCAGCTCTGATTTACTGAGCTGCAGGCTGAGAAAGAACTGCAAACCTTATAGGGATCACCATACAAGTGACACTGACTTCAGCTGAACTGCCTTATCTCCAAATCTGTGAAAGTTGGAGCTTCAGAGAACCATACTACATACCAGTTCAAATGCTTTATTTATTACTCTACTTGTGATACAGAAGTAAATTATCTTCTAGTTTATTCTGGTGTCCATTACAGCTAAATAAAAGCACCTGTTCAAATGATCCCTTGACAGCATGTCCCTGAAGAACATAAAGACGCTGCAGCTAAACCCAGGTCAGATAGGTCTCTTTTAGCAACACTAAGTAAGGCCGTATCACTTCACAAATCAAACCATATCATTAACACTCATCTTCAAAATCCACCACTTCTGAGGGGGTTGTCCTACACTGTTTTGTATCTGACATTCACAACCCAATGAAGACAGAAGAAAAGTTAGTGATAGGAAAAGCTTAGGTAAACTGATAACAAAATTACACGTTCTACAATATTGATTCAAGACTCAAAATTCACTATTAAGAAGCCATGCTTATGGCTTCACTCGTACTTTACTATGATCAAAAGTGAACTCCATAAAATTAGTTTATCAACTTTTACTTTAAATAAGGAGCTATCTTCATTATTCTCACAGCCATTTACCAAAACGTACTGAAATAAAGACCTTATTAAAAATGTTCATATAGATCCCAGAGCTTATTAAATAAAATGAGGTTAGACTGTACCAGAAATTATTACAGAATACTATTAGAGGAAGGCCATCTGAATAGCTTAGCTCCTTTTAAATCTTCAAGCCTGTAAGTTAATTCATAAGGTTGTTCTTTTTCTATCTACAAATACCAGATTCTGTAAGTTGTGAAGTAATGGACAAAAGAGAACTGGAGTATAAAATGCTGTACAATAAAAACTGAAAGATCTGAACACATTTTTGCCAATTCCATGCAATTATTCAAAAGCTGGCACCAACATGCCATACTGAAATAGTACTAAGTAGTCTTTGCTTTATAAAGAAACAAAATGTCACCAGCCTCAGGATTTTTAAGTAACAAAAGCAGTCGAATTCAAGTTAGTGGAGGTATTTGAGGCTCCGCATGGCACAGTCTCTGTGAGGCACTGAACAGCTCAAGTCAGCTTTCTCCCCAAGCCTGCACAGGTAACTGTGCCACGTGTACACTTAGAGCACCCAACTGCTCTGCCCTGTCTAGAAATTAAAACCAGGGTTTAAATAAATTGGGAACAGTAAAAAGTCTCTGTACAAATACTGGTTTTGCTTCTAATTGAATAATACGAGGGCTAACAGCTGCAGCACATGGAATGTGCCAAATTGGAAAGTCTTTCAACTACTTAAAATCTGTCACTTGCTTTAATTATTTTTAAATGAACACAAATGAAATACACCTTTTATAACACAATACGAATAATCACACTGTATAAAGGTATCACAAACATTTTGGAAATTGAAGAAGTCAATCTTTAAAATTGCCCAAATGATTTAAGTCAGAAGAAACCTGCACCAAATGTAACAGAATTGACATAAAAAGTTAACATTAAAACATTGATCAAACTGAGAGAAGGATCCCAGTTTATATGTACTATGGGTTAGAAATTCTTAGAACCAACACAATCAGTTTTAACAAAATACAATCCATTAACAAATTTATTTAGAGAAACATAAAGTAAGGTTATTTTCCATTACTCTGTTTTCTTGAGCTATTAGAAAACATTCCAAACTGATTTATATTCATATGAATCAACTTCACAGATAAATTATTTCTGGATTCCCAGAACACACTCAATGACCCAGTTCAAATTTCACAATCTTGTATTCAGCCTAATAGACTGTATGTGATTAGATGCACATTATCTGCCACTCTGCTCCTTCAAAAAACCCTAGAATGGATAGCTCTGTGACAACTGGATATATAATTATGAATTTAGTAGACAAGTCTTGCTTTCTGGCTCTCTCCAGAATCATACAAATTCTCAGCTCACTGTACAAACACACAGGGAAAAAAAATACAAAACAGAAATTTCAGTCCAAAAATGCAAAAATTACAGCATGTCAAGCTTTTAAAAAAAATAAAAATAAATAAATAAAATAAATAAATCCAATTTCTTACAAGACATGGGAATTTTAGACAACAAATTGTTAAGCGATTCTAAGGCACTTCACTTCAATGTCCTTCTGTATTGTCACATTTTTCTAATTATAATTTTCTATCTTCCTATGAGATAGGTACAGGAACTTGATCTGACAGTGACAAAAAGAATTCTGGCCAGCAAGGATAAAGTTCTAGAGGAAACACCTGCTAGTTACCACTGCCCCTCTCTGCAGAGGGAGCAAACAAGCAGACAGAGATCCAAAGCCTCCAGATGAACAAATCAAAAAAGAACTTCGAGAGATGATCCAGGCTACTCTGCTTCCATGCCTCACTATTAACCTCACAAAAGTCATTCCTCCCAGATATTTTCTGAGATCAAAAATGAACAATACTGACCAAAATTTTCATTCTAAGCTCTATTTAAATGTCTCCTACTATTTACATCACATTTTCTTTGCTATAGTATCCATACACTATTACTCACCTTATTTTCAAAAGATAAGGACAACAGATCATTCTCTTCACTTCTGCAGTAGTCTCTTATTTATCTGAAGTCTTCTTATGCTTAACCTGGCCAGCTCAGAGCAGCATTCGCTTTTTGAAAAAGTTAAACTTCCTTGGTTCATGATTAGCTCAACATGCACAACACTCTTGTTTGCAAAAACAAAGGATGAGGAAATGCTGACACCTGTATACCACTTAGACAAGGTCAAGTGCATATGGCACAAGAAGCAGATGGAAAACAGGACTTTCATGTAACAACAGATCTGGATGTCAGAGTGCACATAAATACATCAGCATTCATTTCTGTGTACTTGGGACTACATCAGAATCGTTCTGTGAACAGAATGTCCAAACAGGTGTTCCCTCAATATTTCAACTTTTTTTTTTTTTTTTTTTTTTTTTTTTTTTTTTTTTTTACCAAAAATGCTGCCTGTATTATGTTCCTTGTTTATTTGTTTTTTACAGGTTGAAGAAAAATGAAAAAAAAATGATCAAACATTTTCATTGCATCCTTTCACGGTACTTTGCCAAGTAGGACCAAGTTTTGCTACACAAGGACTACTTGCAAGTCCTTAGATTTCAATATCAAATTACTTTACCCCACTAATCTACAAAATCCAGAAGTTAAAATCCAATCAGTAAGAGCAGTGGGATTCTAAAATCTGAATATAACTATTTTACAACACAGCAGAGACACTGCTGTAAAACACAACACATTTATGGCACTGTAAGATTTCCACTGGAGGCTAACATAGACAAGTTAAAGGAATATAAACTGAGTCCATAATAAAACTCCAATAAAAACGTTAGCTGTACTTTTGTGATCATCTGTTTTCTACTACACTGCTGAAAGCACCAGTGCTGCAAGATAATGAGAAGAAAACCACAATGCATTCAGAAGTACTACCTTAAGCTCTGTGATGTAGTTGTTCATTAAATAATTATATACACAATGATTTTTGAAAGCTAAAAAAAAACAAACACCTGAAAGGAAAGAGGGAAAAAAAAAATCAAAACCAAAATATCTACAGCTGATCAAGTGCACTGAAGGTTAAACAGACACCGCAGACAAGCCTTTATTCAGGTTCTTAAAAGCATTAATGTTGCAGAAAAATTGGCCTACAGATCAGCGAGTTAAGACTGAAGCATTTCAAGATTAACCACCTTAAAACTTTAATCACTTCAGGCTGTAACTGGCTCATTTGCAACCCAGTTTCTCCCTTATGCCTTATTTAAAATATAGGTAAAATGTTCAGGTATCAGATATTTTTTCTAGAAAACAAGCATTACACCAAAGCAGTAAAACAAAAATAACACTAAATGATTGGCACTTGAATTTTAAGAGTATCACTTTTGTAGGAACGTCTAATGATTCTATGATTTTCAGAGACTCTCTGTTGGGAATTTCTAAAAGTTTAGGCGATCTCTGCTTTAAGATCTGTTTTACCTTAAAATGTCTTCAATTGACTGACAGCAACTCTGTTTTACAACACAACTATGAAGACAAATTAGGTGGTTGATTTGTTGTTTGTTTGTCTGTTGTGATAGCTTTGTTCTCCCCTGTCCCCCCTGTGAATCTCTAACAGCATTGTATATCCGTTTAAGATCTCAGAGGTATAGCTGTTAGTCACTCTTAAGAACTGTATATCATTGTGAAGTGGAAAGCTGTACAGGACTACAAAGCTGGTTTTGCAAAAGATTGAGATCTTTTAGCTCAGTCAAAATTCAGACACGCTTTGAAAAAGCAAAAACATCTTTCCGTACACTCATTTGATTTTTATTTTTTTCACATCCCAAGTCTCAGGTTAGATGGAATCTGGAAGCTGAATCCAGTATTTCATAAAAGACATACTTCATGTATAGTGAAGAGCTCATATCTGAAGCTGCTTAAAGGTCTAGAAATGCTGAGATCAACACCAGTGCACAGCTCATACCAACATCAACTCCTCCTCTAAGAGGAGGCAAGCATCCTGCTTGCTCTCAAGGGGAAGCATTTCTCTTTGCATCATAATGCTTGTAATGCCTTTCTCCAAAGGAAAAAAGTATAAAAGTTTTAAAATTTACAATTACATCTTATAATTCAAGTAGTTATTTGGATAGGCCATTTGCTTGTATAGGAATGTATGTTCAATTGTCTACTTGCCTATGTCTGAAATTAAAATTATTAATAACTGACAGCTCTACTACTACTAACGGTTATACCAGGAAATTTTCTTCCCTTTACTCATAAACTCAAATACATTGTATCCAATTTTAGACAATGAATCTATTTCCAAGTGTAACTTTCATTGGCCTCATTAGCATTATCCTCCTAACTCTGAGTAATGCAAATGACATGTAGTTCAGGTAATTTAGCCCTCTGACCAAAACAAGTATACACTGTAACACTTCATACCAAGGTATGCAAGTATACATTGTAACACTACATACCAAAGGTTCCTCCTTTGATGTAATTAAGATGACATGAAAGGTTTATAACAGAATTAAAATTGGCTTATAAAAAAGAAAAATATGCAGAAATGTAAAGCCAACTCATGCAGACAACATACTCTCTCAAAGATTCTTTCTACAAGAGAGAACAAGAAGTTTGTCCATCCTAACATAAAACCAGTGTGTATCTCTCTTGATTTTGGAGTTATTTTTAAACCTAAGATGTATCTGTGTAAAGCCGAAACAACTTCTCCAAAACAAATTATGGCAAAGGATACTTAAGCATATGTACCTAAAATACCATGCAACTAATCACTCTGGTAAATTTCAACTGCATACTGTAGAAGCTGATGACTGAAATGCTTCTCTGAGACAAATACTTTTTAAAAAATCTTTGTTCTTCAAAATCAGCTTATTTCCATGAAGCATGCATGAGAACACTCACATTGGTCTGCAATTTGTCAGTAAACTAAAGATGCTCAGATTCTAAGCTGAACTTATAAAATATGTTCCCTATTTTGCCCTTTGAATGGCCCACAGAAGATTCTAGCATATTGGAGGAGAGCGTCCTGCTGCTTTAGAAGTAACGCAGTCAGTAGGTATTAATATGCAATGTTAAGAAATCTCACACCTTATTCTCAGTTATATGACATTCAACAAACAGTTTAAAAAGTATTAGTGTCCTTATTAGCAGTTGTAATAACCAATAATCCATTTTTAAAAATCTACAGGATGTTTCACAGGAATTTGCAGGTGACTCCATTCTCAATGTTTCTCTGTTCAGTTATAAACAAAACAAAGGTAGAAGCTGTAAAGCTATCAAAGAAATGGAAAATGCAAAGAATGAAAAATAAAGAAAAATCCCTTTAGGTCATTTTATGAGATGCAGACAGGTAGAAGCTCTAAGAAAATACACCAACCAAGACCTATTGAACACCATCATAGCTTTGCTCATTTACCAGTGACAATAAGAAACCATAAAATTTATCTACCAAGATAAATTCAAAGTCTTGACTTCAATAAAATTTAACAAAGTGTATTTCTGTTGAATTTTGGACAATGCGTTTATTTCAGAATTTGTGCTTATGTTAAACAAAACCAGGATGTTGCTAACACACAGCACATATAAAAATAGAAACAGTTTAAGTAACACTCAAAATGCAGAATATACACACACCAAATGTAATACCCTTCAGGAAAGTTCAAACTGCAATTACATTTTATAGCGACCCAATTTTCACCGTATCTATGTCAAATTTAAACGACATACACAGTGAATGCTACAAGTTCTTGCATTGTCATAATCTTTCCTTAGCAAGATGTCTCTCACTCAGCCTAGGGAAGGTCCATTAGATACAGTTCTTCCCATGTTAGCATTTTTCAAAATGATGATCAACAAAATAACAAAGATTATCTGCAATGTTTTTAATCTTCAGCTTAAAATTACCTGAACAACTCTGTTTTCTACATTGACTTTATTCAGGTCACTCGGGAGTATATTCAGGGTTGTGGGGAGAGAAGAGCCCTCCATATAAGTCTTGGAGGATTTTGTCCATTAGTTTTTGGGTGGAGCTTGGGAAAACCGCATCTCTACAAGCTGTGGTGATCACTAGGGGTCTAAAAGGGTCTTAAAGTACTAAAACCTGGGGAGTGGGTAGGGGCATAGGTCTTCTCTGAGATTTCTGCCCCCCTTGTTTCATAAAATACCATTAACAACATGGATGGAAATGGTATTAAATCATATCGTCCATTAGCTGCCATGATGAATTATCTGATTTGACCTACATTATTTGCCCAAATAACTTGGACATTCAGTGTCTAAGCTCACAGACAAATAATACACTGGGGGGTGGGGTATGACTACAATTATCAGTCAACAGTCTCAGTGATTCATGGAAGAACAACTAGCTTAAGCCTCAAAAATAAAATTCCCCCTTCAACCCTAACATTAGACATGAAAAGCTTTGACCTTTTTTTCCCTTCATGAAAGCACAGTGGATAACACTTTATTTTTTTAATACAAGCCATTGTTGTTTTGTTTTGGTTTTCATTTCCCAGTTAGAGAAACCATGTCATTCCATAAAGATCCTTCCTTCAAAGGGCAGGAAACACACATCAGGGATTTTAACTCAAATTCTTCATAGAACTAAGTACTATTCATAAAAATGTCTACCTTCTTTCTCTAACATTTTTGTCAACTATTCTGTTTTTACCTTCTTTCTCCTTTTTTTCCAGGTTTGCCTGTTACCCACTTGATGATATTAATGTTGTCCTTAAGATGACAAGCAGAAAGTTGTAACATAGTGTTTCTTCTTTCCTTTCCACCAGTGCTGATTCATGCTACACTTAGCCAAAAACTTGAACACAACATCCTGCCAGTATCTGACTCTCACAAATGATTTACTTTAGTACATGACTTTTGCAATATCTCTTCGATCTTAATGACATAAAATTTTATTACCAAGTGTGGATAGCAATTCAAAACTTGAATAATTTTACTGACTACCTGAACAGATGTCTTTAACTTTTAAGTAGCTAGATTTCATTTTACTTGGGAAGTTTAAAGTATCGAAGACTTTGCTTACTGAGTCATTTGGGTATAGATACAATATGAAGTAGCTTCACTGATTTTAGTAAAACTGTGCCCGTTTATTTCAAAACATTGTAAACGAGCTGTATTACCTTGAAATTGGTAATTTATGCCAAAAATCACCTTAGTATGCTTCAGATGCTTGCAGTTGTTTAAGGCAAGATCAAACCACCTAGTTCAACCCTAAGAGAGTAGTTTAGAAACAAACAAAAACACCTAGGCCTTATTTTTCTTCTAAAGATCTGCAAGTGTGTGTACTGTGTAAAATAGTCACTTATCTGAACTCAGTCAGTAGTCATCAAGCACACACTGGCTAGGCATGTACTAAGAAGACAGCTCCCAGCCGGAGCAAACAACAATTGCTATACATAGTGGTATAATGTTGTAACAGTAGTAGAAATACTCCAGAGAAAGCAGGAGCTTCCATTGTTTCAGCACAGCACTACATTGCTAAATGTAGTATTATGCAAGTGTACCACAAAAACTGTAACTATCCATCACGTGTATCGGAAATAATGCTTACACCAGGAATTAATGTATGACATCCCCCCAGAACATAAGGATTGTGCTTGACTATGAAGAAATTTAAACCACACTCGAAAACGAGCAGCCAGTCGTGTACACCAGCACACAGTGAACACAAACCTCTGCCATATAAGAGCGGGCACAAGCACTAAACACCAAGATGCCCCTTCCTCCTTACACAGGAGAAGACATAGCCAAAGGCATGACTCTGTGAACTAGCTGAACAACACTTGAAAGGTATCCTATCAATAAAAGCTTGCTATGTCTGCTATATCTGTGTAATAAGCTTAATGAAGCATCAGTGTCTTTGTCCTCTGCAGCCAATTTTGTCCTGCAGTGCAAAGACTTCTATTGCAACACTTCCTACAGGCCATCTCCTTCCCTAGCTCATCCTGTCCCAGAAGTTCCTAAGTTCACAGCAGTAAGTTTCACTCTGATTTCTCAGAAACCTAATTTGCAGTGTATGACCACAGTATTTCATTTCTCTGCAGGACTTTTAGGGCCACGTATCTAATGAATGCCTGACCTGGATGAATAAGATAAACCTACACATTGCATCTCACATCATCAGACCAAGAGAAAGAAAGAGTGAATTATCACAAGGAATATTTAAAATAGATCACTGTATGTTAGTCTTGTTCAGCACAGTTTTCATTAGCACTCCTTATGCTACCTGTTCAGGACAGAATACTGGGTAAAGACCAACTATTTTAATGAAGCCAGTTAATCATGATGTTATTTTATTTTTTTAATGTATTTATTTTACAGTATACAATTACACATTTTTATTTATTTGAAAATGATTTGAAAAGTCATCTGCAATCTAAAGGATGCTTGTAAAAAATGTAGTCAATGATAAACCTATTGACACAAAACCAAACATAAATACACTGTAACTTTGCAGCAGACTTACTGTATTCTAGGAATACCTACTTACAGGTAAAGAACAGTGATAAATTATTATTCTAAAAGCCATTATCTATCCCCTTCACTCACATAACTTGTCTCCATTCCCTGTCAAGATACATAAGATGTTATTGTGTGAAGGCAGACGCATCTTCCAACTATACGTTAAAGAAGTTCTAAAAATTACAAAATATAGTGCAAACTTACCAACTCTATTCCCTGTGGAAAAGGAGTATCTTCCCAGTCCTTTTGAGGAAATCGTTGTATTATTTTTCCCAAACCTTCTGCTGGGCCTGCTGAAAAATAAATTCAATTACTGAAAGATAAAATTCAAATACAAACTGGTAAAATTTCAACTGCCATAACTTTTAGAATATTTTCAGAATATAATACTAGAATATGATAGAATATGATACTAGCAGCCCAAGAAGCTAAACAGGCTCCTCAAATGTGTCTTGAAGTCACACAATAAATACAATCTTAATATTCTCCAATAGTAACATGAGGAGTCGCTACAGGAAATGAAGCTGCAAGCTACATCCAGCCTACAGCTGCCATGCATATTTACAGTGATAAATGATTTGGGGCTATTATAGGCTACAAACAGAGGAAAATTAAAATAAAAAATAATGGATCATCCATTTTTAGAAAAATAAAAAATGAAAATCAAACATTTGTCAAAAGGTAGTCTTCAAAAAAGGTAAAGTCCATAGGTTAAAAGTTTAGACAGTTTACCTAGAACATTACAGTGCCCTGACATGAATCAGTTCATTTCCTAGGACAAGTCATCAGCAATTTTCTGCACTGAAAAGTGTAGAGAAAAAATGCTTACTTCTACTAACTTTGCTCATCCAATTATCTTATTTTCCTTCTTTTTTTTAAGATACAGTGCAATAGATACGAAGCCCTTCAGACAAGCCACAGATGTTCAACTGTTGTGTTCTGTCATCCTCAACGGTACAGGAACACATGCACAAACATGAATCTGTGTGTTCTTCACGTTGTAACTGTTGGAGAACATCTTGAAAAGAACCATAACTTTTTTTTTTTACTGAAGCTTAGCTCTGGGACACAGCACAATGTAATGTAGCAAAGCAAAAGTAAATTTACGTTAACCAATATGTCATGATGGTTTTTAGCTGGGACAGTTATTTTCTTCATAGAGGTTCACACATTGCTGTGGTTTGGATTTTTGATGAAAACAGTGGTGATAACACACCTTGTTTAGTTGTTGCAGAGCAGAACTTGCACAGAGCCTGGGTCATTTCAGCTGCTGGTGTTGCCCTGACTGCAAGCAAGCTTAGGGTGCACAAGGAGACGGGAGGGGACACAGCCAGGACAGCTGACCCTGACTGGCCAAAGGGGTGTCCCACAACATGTGGTGTCAAGCTCACCAATAACAGCTGGGGAAAGGAGGAGGAAGGGGGGAGGCATGTAGAGCGATGGTGTTTGTCCTCCCAAGAAACCGTTCCACATGATGAGTGCTGCTCTCCTGGAAGCAGCCTGCCGATGGGAAGTAGCAAAGGATTCCTGGTTTTGCTTGGCTTGTACACACAGCTTTTCCTTTACCCAGGAAACCGTCTTTATGGCAACCCAGTTAAGATGATTCTTCAAAGAGTCATCAACATAAAGAAAGATCTAACTTAAAAATAAAGTTTTGTGGAAGGATGCATGAAGGATACATTATAGCAATGGCCCATTTTAAAGGAAAAATGTGGAAGTGAGTAGTTCTTCATCACAAGATACAAGCATTGGAAGAAAAAAGTTTCCTATCAGATGTGAAGACAAGAAAACAAAACAAAACAAAACACTTAATCCTTCCACAGTGAGGTCCTACGACAGAGATTTGCATATCACAGAATCACAAAATGGCTCTGGCTGGAAGGGACCTTAAACATCATCTGGTTCCAACCCCTCTGCCATGGGCAGGGACACCTCCCACCAGACCAGGCTGCCCAAAGCCCCATCCAGCCTGGCCTTGAACACCTCCAGGGATGAGGCATCCACAGCTTCTCTGGGCAACCTGTTCCAGGGCCTCACCATCCTCTGAGTGAAGATTTTCCTCCGAATATCTAAACATCCCCTTTTAGTTTAATGACATTACCCCTTGTCCTATCGCTCCCTGATGAGTCCCCTTCCAGCTTTCTTGCAGGGCCCCTTTAGGTTGTGGAAGGTACCTAATAAGGATACAAGGTACCTAAAATAGCATTTATCTTATATTTTTGAAGCTTGAATCTGCAATTAAGCCTTCTGCTCTGCAGGTGGTCGGTGTGTTTGTGTGTTTAATATGGATTATTACTCTAAGTACTGTTCAGGAGGAATAGATTATTGGTATGCATATATAAAATGAGCATCGCATTTACTCCAAGTGTTTAACTATGTGAGCAATGATAAAAAGGGCATAATTGGGGTCTTAGCTATATATATGAAATAAACATGCCTGATTTGGATAAGGCAACAAATAATTTGCAGAAGGGAAAGGCTGGGTAACAATTTCTGTAAATGTGTGCACAGTAAGTACAAACCTAACAGAAGCATAACCTTTCTGTGTTTCCTTTCTCTACTGCAGATGTTCAAATTAATTCATGTATACCAGATCCAACTCCAACTAGACCATCATCAAGCACACCAAAGGACTTAACTGCCTCTTCAGGCTCAGAGTTAACTGAAAACATCACAGTAGTGCCTAACGCAACTGAGACGGAACGAGCCTTGAACAATGTGAAATTTCGGGTGATATGTGTAACTGAAACAATATTACCAACAGAGGGGACTACTACAGAAATGCCAGAGGAATACTCACCAATTGACTCTCCTAACTACACTTCCCATGCTGCCTTTAAGAACGATGGCGTTGTCTTTGGAGGTAAAGGCTATGTATGGTAGCTCTTCAGCTAGGAAAGCTGGTTAGTTATATAGATGTTAGTAGGAGAACTGTTTACTATTGGTTTTGCTTGCTACTCCAGCATACAGTTTTTTTGCAGATCTCTGTTAAAGAAAAATAAAAAAATAGAACGGGAGGAAGGGACGCTTACATACATCATTTTTGCCCTTTCAGTAATGCCTATGCCTTCAGCATGCATTTAGATGCATCCCCTGGTGTCCTAGGTTTTGTATAACAGATAAAGTTTCTCTCTGAACTGAGGCACTCCGCATCAGGTGGGCTTCAAAAGTGCATATGCTGACATTGTGACAAACAGCAGTTTCCCCTTCCACTCCAATGTACAATTCACTTGGTTAAAATAGAGGAGGAAGGAACTCAGTAACCTCTGTCCCTCCGTCCACTGCTTTCACTGGTTAAGTAACAACCTTTGCCCATTTTATCTATGTAAAATAATAAGGTGAATAAGTTTTTCCAATGAAAAAATAAGTGTTAGATCCCTACCACATTCCCTCCACTCTGTATCTACCCTTTCCAAAGGCTCCTTTCAAGGTCCCTGCATTAATTCTTAACACTACAAGGACATTCCTTTAATACCAAGTGAAAGTCCTGTTAACTAGAGCTAATTAAACAAATGTGTTGCCCCATTAAACACACACTGAGCAGCCTGTGGACTTGCAGCTCAGCCTCGTCAGTTAGTACCTCCAGCAACTTCACAGATTCCCAAAGATTTTTCTTGTTCATTCCACTCTATTTACTGAGAGCAACAGGAAGAACTGGTAGACAATAATACAGGCACCTTGGTTTTAAATTGGAAAAACAGGTTATTTCCATATTAATGGATTCAGATAGTCACAGTCAACAGGATGGAAAGGTTTCTGTCTTTTGGTATCCTCTCAAACAATGTCAGAGCTGCCCAAAACCCAGTGGAAATGCCACAACCAACACTGCTCACTATATGCAAACTGATTACATGGAATTTTTATTATTTTTAAAGACTGCTTAAACTCAGATGCACTAGCCACATCCCACAAACTACTTAGTATAGCATACACATGCATGAGCACAGCATGAAAGATCACTGCATATTAACAATTTCTTCCATGTAAAACAGTAACATCTTTCATTATTATTGTTTATGTACACAAAACATGCCTGGCAGTAACAAATAATCAAAAGAAGCACTTTCAACAAAATCACTACCATTACTATTATCAAACACCCTACAAAAGCAAGACTCTTCCTACACTTTAACTGAAGTATTTTGCAATTATTTTTCCTCAATTTTTGAGTAAAATATTTAAATGTGCTATATTGTATAGAAATTGTGATGATCTTACAGTAATTTTGAAAGATGTGATTTCACACCTACAACAATGAACTACAATTTCATTCGCATGAAGATAAGTAGAACAAAATAATAATAAAAAGAACTCCAACAGTATCTTTATCTTGGGGATTACTGAAGCCAATCTATTACAAACCAATGCTGACCAAACAGCAAACTAGACTTGAATTTTTAGACATACATTTTTGTGCCTGTACAATACATACATAGCTAATTTGTCCAAGACCAGAACAAAATGTAAGCTGTAAGAATTGTGAATCAGCAGTGTATACCTTACGAAATTAAAGAAAAAGCAACTTTTTTCCCCAGATAAACTCTTCTAATCTGCCCTCTTTCTCATTCCCTTCTTCCCGTCTTTCTCTTTAAGCAATACAAACATGCAATACATTAAAATTCTGGCACAATTTGCTGGTTCCTGAACCCTAGTCCCCTAAACTCCCTTCTTATATAAATCTTTCCCCATGAAAGGTCACATGCCATCTCTTGCTTGCCCTTGGAATTCCAGAAGCAAGCTGTTAATGCAACTTACATTCCAAATTAATGAGAACTGTGATAAACTCTGTCTTTTTACTTACAAACCCATGATAAAAATACATTTGAGTTGTACATTTGAGTTAATAATCACACAAGCAAAGCTCAGGGTATAAGTACTTTGGTAATCTGTAAACAAAACTACAAAATACATCGTTTTCAGTCTGCACAGAAGAAACACTACAGATCATCAAGAATGAGGGGGCACTACACAAAGAAGAATTAAGCCACACAAAATACTTCAAAGCTACCATTATACATCCTACATACACAGTTACTAAATCATTTTGAGTACTCAGAAGCAAAGGTTTACATGTTGAAATTTAGAAACATACTGACAGTGAAAGATACACAGGTGCAAGTGGCAGGGTAAAGTGCTGCTTATCCTTCTTCACAAAACTGTACTGAGTACTTAAGAAATCACTAAAATATTCTAGGAAGTGAAATCTTTTGCATCAGTGGTCTTAAACAATTTGAAACAGCAGAGGGTAAACATTTTAAATCTAACAGAAGACACACAACAAGAATGCTAACAAGCAATTAATGGAATCGGAGCCCAGCACAGATAAAAGTTGTCACAGCAACCATTATTAATACCAAACCACGCTGACTCGTTTCCACACACAACGACCTTTGCTTCTCAACACCTATCAGCCATACCTACAAGCAGCCAACTACCTGAATTCCCCTGCTGATCACAAGAAACCACTGGTAACGTGACCTTCAGCAAGATCAGATAGCTGAACGTTTAAAAAAAAAAATTAATAAAATAAAATAAAATAAAATAAATTTAAAAAAGAGGAAAACTCTCAATTTTACCAATTAGAAAGATCGGTAGACCATTTTTACCTAATGCTTGTACAGTTTGCAGACTGGTTCCGCTACTGAAATTAGTGTTTACAAATATGCGTGGATTACGTCAAACAATAGCTCAGATCAGGAGGATATCCTTTACGAAATAAACACTCAACATAGCAATTGTTTTAAGACATACCACTGACACCTAAGCACAACTGAAATCAACCTTCAGTTCATAAACTGAGAGGTTCCTGCCCCTAAACCCCAATACAAATTGCGAGCATGGCCCCTTTGTGGGTCCCTTTGGGCTCCCTTTAGCAGGTGTGCATTCTTCACTCTTTCTTCACAACGAACCCACCCAAAATAACTGCCTTCCAGTCTTCCCCCCTTGATGTCTTCCTGTTCTAGAGCTGCTGCAAGGAGAAGGGTGGCAGAGGAATAATATAGTCTAGATGACAGCAGAATCAAACTTGTATCAACACATGTTCCCAGGATTTTTTGTTTTGCAGTTTACGGTGACATTTTAAGAAACTGCTTTTTAAGGAACAACACTTAGATCAGAGCTTACTGGGAAGATGGACTAAGGAAGAACCAAAGAATTCAACTCTTCAGCACTATCTATGGCCTCTGGGGAGTGCTGTTGTGGTTTCTGGTGTGCTTAAGATGGTCTTTTTCAGTTCTGCCACTCCTGATAACAGAAGGACTTCTGTTATTTGGCTTGTAACTCTCCAGTAATGCTACAGAAGTCTTGATGCCAAGAAAAAAATACCACAAAAGATATCTCTGCTTTAGAAGAGTTTAACTCAGTCCCAAGATGGAAATCAGAGCTGGAACCAATGTGAACAAGAACACTAAATACCTAGAAAGAAAAATATTTCTTTTATAGGCCTAAAAAACATGGCATAAAGTTCTAAAATTCTGCTCAAAGCCATTGTAACACATTACAAGGTATGTGCATCTTAAAGTCTGAAGTAGAGTGGACATTAAAATTTACCTAAAGAGAATTTAACTAGTGTATTCTACAGAGGAAACACTTCATTGCAGCCTAACAGCCACAGAAGGTTAAAAAAAATGCTGGTGACTTTAGCAAGACAGACTTACCACAATGACCACAGATATTATGTGTGCAACTGGCAAAATTCATAGTCAGTTCATCTTAACGAAGTCAAAAGAAATGCATTCAACAATCTTGGGAATCTGAACGACAGACATCCTGGATGCTTGCCATATTATCAAGGATATAAAAAATAACAGGATAAGACGATCTTCAGATCCTTTGCTTTGTAAACAGGAAAATTGTGTTGAACTTCTCAGAGGAGGAAAAAAAAAAAAAAAAAAAAAAAAAAAAGGTATATTTTACTAGTCCCCAAATGTACTGACACTGTTAGTCAGAACTACCTGAGACACTTGGCTGGTCCCATTTCCTGAACGTCTCAGTATTTGAGTTTGGTACTTTTCTGTTTTGCAGAACCAATAACCCATCTTACACACAGGGAAAGGGAGCACAGAAAAAGCAGTCTGTGTCCCCAGAAGACACACAAGAAGCAGCCCCAATCCACACCACCAAATTGCAGACCAGTGCCTTATTCACAGGATCATCCTTCCTGCTGCTGCAACAAAGGTCAACTGTGCAGGTCAATTACTAATCTCTTCATTCCTACGTATAAAAAAAAAAAAAATCATTTCTGTGCTTTGTAAATAAAGGAAGAGAAAAGGCCTCTATTCTACAGCTTATATTTTAATTAAATTAAAGCACAGAAGAAAAAAATGGCAACCTATAAGATATCTCAGTCTACTAAACAGCTATTTCTGTGAAAAGAAGGCTGTCAATTCCTACTCAGTAAGAAAACCTTTAAAGTAGGTTTGGGAAGTCTCGGAAAAATTAACCTTTAGGAATGAACTTCATCCAGTGCAATGCAAAATGAAAATGGACAAATATTATACAAAGCAGAAGAGCAAGGAAGAGAAATCAGAGGAAAGCGAAGCATGGTCAGAATGAAGAGGCAGAAGAGTGAATAAACAAATGTTATAATCATTATTAGTTCAATGCATATTTACCTATTGCAACAATGTCTAATACCGTTCAGTATCAGACACAACAACACTGGCTGACAGCACACAAAATGATTTGGCCAGCCCTTAATCACTCCATCATTTTTAATCTCTCTGAATAGCCACATACCAAACATCACCAAGTCAGAATTCTACCTGAAAACTTTTTAGCCATGTAAAGCGCTATCTCATTTTGAATGCCGTGTTTTAGACCAAAAGCTTAGCAACTACTGGCAATGACCTCACTGACATTTTTCAATTGTCAATTATGTAAAAAAAAAATATTTCCTTTTGCTGCTGTGGCAGCTACTGTTTTTAAAAGCCTATGTAGCAACTTTGGCAATAATCTGAATTGTTCTTTAAAACTCTAGAACTAGAAACTCGAGAAAACATTATACTGTCTAGTGCCTATAGAGGTGTCAGTTACTGTTGAAGAACTTTTCATTACTACCATACTCCACCTTCCACTGGGATTCTCATTACCCCCAGATTTTATCTGAGTAAGTTACCGCTGCATTTACTACAGCTTGGCTCTAACACTTGGGTCTGCAGAACCTCCTTTCCAAAAAGAACTCTGGGACACACTACACTTCCAGACATACACTACATCTTTGCTGGGTGGACAATAACACAGCTTTATAAAGGTCTTGAACAAAAATAACTGACAAGAGAAAGCAATGGTGAATGTTAAAATGCTTTCAAGCTACTCCCTCCGCAATGGTTGGCACAATATTCAAGAAGTTGGAAAAAAGCTTGGGGGGCTGGAAGGGAGAAAGTTTCCTGCTCACAGACAATTCCCCTTTTTGTTTGCAAACAACTGACTTCTGCCAGCTTTTGGGTAGGAAAGGAAGACCAGACTTAAAAATAAACATTCTATATTGAACAAACATTCTTTTGAACACACCAAACTGAACAAGACTTCCCCAGCTGTCTTGGAAAAATCTGTTCTATTTATTTTCAAGGAAGGTATAAAAATTAAGATGACAAAACTGCCCTCTGCTTTGTACTTAGAATCCAGGTCTTAGAGCTTCTCTGAGTGCTCAAGGAAAAAAAAAAAAAAAAAAAAAAAAGGAAAAAAGGAAAAGGAAGTACATCTTTACAACAGTTTTTCTGTATCAGTATGCATTTAGGGGATTCCTGAATATGAAGATTCAGGTGTAAATGCAACAGTTAGAAAGAAGTCTCTAAGTGTCAAAACACTTATTTTGGCTATTTATTTCAAGTACAAGCATGCTTTAATGTGTTGTTGGTTTTTTTTCTTTTAGCAGAGTATAAACAAATCTAAGGCGGGGGGGGGGGTGAATGCTACATCTATTATTTTACCGAGTACAGGTTATTGTTCAGATATACAAAATAATAAAATAGAAACATCTGACAGCTAAGATAAGAAATAGGAGAAGATCTTACAGCTTTTTGAAGTGTAATAGACAAAGTCATAATCATATGCATTGTATGCATAATTATATGGATGATATCACACAGATAACAATCCTAAACAAAATCCAGACTCAGTATGCTAAATGTGGAAATATGCCATTAAACCCTGTCTAAAATGTCAGAAAAACAGTTTACTTTTTTGGTTTCGGCTTGGGCCCATGTTTGGGTTTTGTTTGTTTTTAAATCAACATTATTTGTACCTGTGTGAAGTTTGAAAAATAAGGTTGCAATGCTGAGACAAAAAGACATTCTTTCTTTGACATTCTGTGGAAATATGAGAGATCATGTGACAGCAGCAAAAAGACACACTGTTCAATGTAATTTCAGTTTAAATGCTGTCTAAAGTATCATAAGAATTTTTTCACCTGGAAAGACCCATGTATATGGTTATGAAAATAAAATTTTAATTGGTCCTTTCAAACCTTCCAATATTTAGCCAAGTTATAGATAAAAACTCTGTATGTGATGTCAAAGAAAATTTCTTAATATTGGAATTCTATTTTCATAAATGTATGCTGAATAACAAATGAGAGAAGAAAGGAAAAAATCAAGTTAAACAAAGAAAAAGAAAAAAAAATCATGACAAAACGACAGAAAAAAATACTGAAAATCTAGATGAGGAGAGCAAGAAGGAAGAACAGGTAGCAGCACTATGAGCATCAAGCTATTGAAGGCTGAATTCCATTCCCATATGGCTTGATCCCAGTTGTTAGAATCTCAGTTTAATAAGGTCAGAGCACAAATCATTTTTTTAATATATCTTTAACACCCATTCCACGTGCTGTCTAATGTGCAATAGCATTTTTATTATACTGTTTTTTTCTAATACAGAATACATCTGCAGTTCTATGGGACTACCTAAATACACACACACACAAAAAAAGTTTCCACAAAACTTATCAGAACTCAGTACCTTCAACCTCTTCTGAACTGCTAGCTCTCTGGCTTTCACCGGCTATCTTCACTGCTCCTCAGTTGGTTTCCTGAAGAACTGAGGCTTATGCAATGCATCTTGTGTTAGCCTGTAGCTTCTCTCTACTCCCTTCAGCTGCTAGCTATAAGCACAATTAAAAGTAGGAATACCAAACCAACCTGATAATATAACAATAACATAGTTACTATCAAACTCAATGCATCATTCAGAATATTTGCCTTTTGTATTGCTTATTCTGAGATCCAAACAAGGAAAATTTTCTTTTACAGAAACTTGTGTCTTGAGCTCAAGAAATGCTTCCAGAACTGATGCACACACTACCAGAATAGTGTTATATCTAGCCTGTTTGACAGAACAAGTAGTAGCTGGACACACATGCTGGAATAAGCAAATACACATAGATCTTTTGAAAATATCTGTGAAGTTTTAGACAAAGACATTTTTAAGGCAAAGACTTCCCTCGAAGCACACATTTATATCCAGTGGTCTGAAAAAGTGGTTTTGTTTGAGGGAAGGAGTCATAGAGCTTAAATTCTGTCAAAAGAAAAGAGCTTTGAAGCTAACTCTCATAAAAATGGTGATTGAAAAGAACATTCCAAAACGAAAGACAAAAATGTCATGCCGATTGCATCTATAAAGTCAAAATAATACAAAGAAAATGGGTTTCTCAGAATGTATATAAAATATTTTCCCTATTGGAGAGGTTCATAAATAACCACTAAGAGAAGAGGGAAAATATTTAATATACAATATAAAAAAAAAGTTTGCTCCAAAAATTACAATGGTTTGTGTAACAGCATTTAAGACCTCCTGTCAAGAGGGAATTCATGCAAACATTATGAGTGCATGAAGAATCTTATCCCTACCTCAGTCTATCTTTGAAAAAAGATAAAATTAGAGTACCAGGGTGAATTATCACCTGAAAATGTTGCTGATGAGGAAAAACGTCTCAGTACAAGACCAAATGTGTCTTCTCAAGCTTTGACTTGTTTTAAAGGCACCAGGGAGTCGGATATATCTAATTAGCAGGGAATGCAATGTTGCAAAAGAGTAAGCAAAACACTTCCCAGAGCTGGCTGATAACTTTAGTTCAGTGTGAGGCTCACCAACATACAGACCCACGATAAGCAAGTAGAGTACATTTTTTGAGAGACAGAAAGAAGACTGAGCACAGATTTTCTATGCTATGAGGAAGAACAAACACAGCAGTAGAATACAGTTCTAGACACCTTGACTTCACATAATTAAAGTTTTGAGTCTTTTAGAAAAAGATTTTTCTTCACTACAAATAAGCATTTTTTTCTTAGAAACTGAATGTATTCTACCTTTCCCTAAATCCTCATCTATCTTTTGAAGTAAACTGACCTATGTGAAGCATATGGGTGGAATACGCAAAGAAACACACAGTTACAAGTTCAATTGGTCTTAGTATTCCTGACCTCTATGAAAAAAATAGATAAATGGCTATAGCAATAAAAGTTATTTCTGTGATTGATTTTAAAATAGTTTGGCAGCCAAATGTTTTGCAGCTACCTGTGAAGTATAAAGAGCTAATAACAAGAGAAGTGGTTGTTTTCCTTTTAAAACCAACAGAATATACAAATCAATGTTATAAAGCCATGCCATTTGTCCCTATTTAGATGTCAGTATATTTTACAGTAACTATCTGAAAAATTTACTGAAATATCCAAATATGCTGGCTCTTTCTTCCAAAAGAAGTTGTATTAAAGTCCTTGAAGATCAACTTGTTAATGAGATAGTTCTGCACGGTCTGGTTTCTAACATCTCTATCGGTTTGATGCTAACATCAAAAGTAGCTGAGCAATAAAGTAAATTTATTACAAGAACAGAAATAGCTGAAGATGCTCTTCTAACTCTTCTACCAGGTGTTATTTGAGTTACCAATCACCAGTACTCTCTTTTTGGTTAACCCACCACACAGAGTTCTCTGCACTACTCCATTCCCACATACATATCACAGAGGAAAACTCTATACCCTCCTTTCCACAGGAACAATCTTATGAAGCACATAAAAGAAACACAAGAGAGCACTGCTTTAAATACATAAAGAAAGCCAAAATGTGAAGTTCAGATTTTTTACACAATGCTCAGGATATTCATAAATAAGAAGGAACTATAAGTTCACATCCTTCAACTCTTCTTTCCCCAAATTATCCCGAATTTAAAAGATATTAACAGGCAGGAACTTGTTAGTCAACCTGCATCAATACACACAAGCCTGGATCCAATAGGGGCTACTGCATTTTTATCAGAAAATCCTGTCAGCTTCAGATTCGAAGGTTTTGTTGTTGTTGTTTTGTTTTGTTTTTTTAATTTTGGTAACACTGTCTCAAGAACTACTACCTCATAAAGGAATAGTATCTGTATCGTCTCCCATAGCTTCAGAATCTTGCACTGACAGCTATTATGCTGACAGATCTGCTTCATTAACATGATATGAAATACCCTGCACCGAGTGCTGATGCGGCCCTGAAACTCCCTGCACGAAATGGGGTATAAACCAGTGGTAGGAAGTACGAACACGTGTACGAGGCTACATTGTACTAAATAAAATTGTTGTTTGGACCATTAGATTTAAGGAGAAGCTGTTTAATTTTCAAACATTTTGCCTGGTAACTTACCTTCGGTCCAACAGCTGTACTCAAAAGATATTTTGATTGTTGCAGATGTCAGAACGCAAATTTAATTTTTCAACTTTCCATCCTAACACCTCAAAATCTCTAATAAACGACACTACCTTTGGTTACCATGGTGACAGATAACCTGTCAAAACAGAGATACCCCATCTTATATGAAGAGAAAGATTAATTGCTCAAAGCCACAAGTAAGTGATAAAGTTTTATTTAAAACATCCGTACAGCTACTTTATGTCTCGGCAAAATGTCTCCACCAAGGGGTTTCAGTTCTTGTGCTGTCATGCATCTGAACTCTCAAAGCTGTCATTTGATTTTTATTAAGCAGTACTATTGCCACAAAAAATATTTCTTACCATATTCTGTTCTCAGCTGTAGCCTAATAATAGACATTCTTTAAACTTCAGGAAATAATTCCCTTTAATTTTGTTTTATTCTTATGTAGTCTGCATATAGAATGCTTTCTTAATGTAACAGCAAGAAGAATTCTGTAGCATAAAAGGCACTAGGCATTGATTCTCCAAGAGCATTTTTGGTATTACAGTAGTTCTGAAGAAAACAGCAGCTGACATTCTTATTTATACTTCTGAAGTCCTGCCAGGATGTAAATTGAATGACCTGACATTAATTCTAACTCACAGAAAGCCTAGCAATTCAGTTACTTGAGATGGAAAAAGGCAAATTACTGGAACTGAAACAGACTATCACACTCCACCCATACAAACGGGAAACAACAGAGAAGGAATATTGCCACAGGAAGTTTACTTACCAGGAACCAGAGCTGAAGCTACAAGGTGCTCACGCAGCCCAAAACATCCTATTACTTGAGGCTAGAGAACACTCTAATGCAGGGTGAGGAATGCATTCAACGAGAATATCTTGTCTTGAGAAATAAGGTGCATACAAGGCTACTAATGGCCTTTCATTTCCTCTACCTCTTTCACTGAAAACCACAAAAAATAAAGGAGCCACCTAACAGAGGCAGGTGTGACACTGGTTAACAGGGGACCCATATGTAATATCAGGGGAAAGTCTGAAAGAAAAAATACTGAAGAAGAAAAGCTATAAACAAACTCCATGAAAAAATACAGATCGGCATAAGTTAACACAAAATAAGACCTAAGAGAGCTAGATGAGCTTCTTGCTCAAGCTGGTATTTCAACATAATCCACATACCCCTTCAGAAAGTGGCTATAACTTCAAAGTCATCCACCTAGCATGATAAATACACTCAGTAGATGCTTTTCTGTAATTTACAGGGACAGAATTTTCTGCAATTTACAATGACAGTCTTCTCTTGACAGAAGACAGCCTGAAAGGTGTAGCACTTTAACAGCATGATCTATGGCAGCTAGTAAGGGAATAACAATTTCAGAGACTCCACCAAGAATTGCAGAATGTCCAAAAATCAAAATTGCCTACATATAAACAAGTGGATAATCAGTGACACACCCCGTCTTTACCTTGGGCTAGAAAGATTTTTTTTTAAACCAATGGAACCTGAAAAACATAAGCATGGCTAGATACTCTGATGTAATCAAGAGCGTATCCAAGAAAGTTTGGCTACAAACACAATTAGAAGCAGAAGAGCTTCCAGTTGTTATAGAAAGGAAAGCAGGACGATATCATTGATCATCACTGATCAGATCATCATTGGATTATTAAGTCTGCTGCTCATGGTTTAGAAGCAACACAACCCAAATTTGCATATCAGAGTTTGAAGCCCTATGTGGGTGAGCTACTGACCGATGATCCTATTCTCCTGACCGATGCACCTATTCTCCCTCCTCCCCCCAACAACTGGCATATTGAAAGAGAAAGTACTCTGCATCATGTTATCTGTTAATCTAGTAACAGAAGGTGAGGTTACCCATCATAGCTGAGCTTTCCCTCGCTTCAAAGAGCCCGAGCCATAGTACATGGAAGTAAAACTTCTTCTCTAACCAAGACTACAGTTTTTGCAAAGAGCAGTGAAACCGAGCTTCCCATCTCTCATGAAACACATCTGATGTCACGGTTTTGGAGGATTTGGAGTACAAGTGATGAACAGTACTATCACAGTAAATATAAGAAATGTTGACCCACTTGCCAAGGGAACACTTGCCAGAAGAATTCAGAATCCACATACTTGAAGTCATCCAAGGTAACATTTGGTGCAATGAGTCACATGAGATAAATAAGTCATCTGTCATAGAAGGAAGACATACTGATTTACCACAGTGGTCAGCTGAGTAGGCAATTGCAGAGCCAAACTGAAAGACTGGAACCTGTTTCACAGGAAGATCTCTCCTCACCAAGGATTCAAGAATAACCCCAATTACTACACAACTTGTAGTGATACAGTGTTCAGCTTTTGCACATACTCATTTTTACAGTCAACTCCACAGACCAATATCATCAAGGTCTCTCTTAATAACTCCTGAAGAAATGTCCTGGAGAGAACTTGGAATAAGAATTAATCCTGTCTGGTTTCAGCGGGCAGTAAGTCAAAGAGGAACAGCTTGTTCACTTCAGAAGAGCTGTGTGAATAATCTGACGGCCCAACTGCACTGAGGCAAAGGAATAAATGCTTTTGCTGAAATCAGATGTGTGCTTAAGATACATGGTTTTGAACCTGGAACTTCTATACCAAGTGCCAATCCATATGAAAAAGGATTAAAACCTTTCCTAAAAACCCCTTGGGTACCATTTACCCCAGATTCTCTATTTACCCTGTGAACAGAGAAACAACAGAATTTGGAGGCTTTCAGGGACAGGGTGTACTGGTGGGGATAGAGTTAATTTCCTTCACAGCAGCTCACATAGTGCTATGTTTTAGAGTTGTGACTAAAACAGTGTTGATACACACCAATGTTTTAGCTATTGCTGCAGTGTGTCAAGGCCTTCTCTGTTTCTCCTCTGCCCCCAAAGTCAATAAGGCTATGGGTGGACAAGAGGTTGGGAGGCAACACAGCTGGGACAGCTGACCCAATTGACCAAAGAAATATTCCAGTACCATATAAAACATCACACTCAGCAATAAAACTGGGGGAGTTTTTACCAAGTAGACATTGCTCAGAGACAGGCTGCGCTTCAGTCTGCTGGTGGGAGGTAGTGACTGATTATTTTTGCATCAGTTGTTTTTTTCCTTCACTTATTTAAATGTCTTTATCTTCAGCAACCGTTTTCTCTCAGTTTTGCCCTTCTGATTCTCTCCTCCATCCTGCTGTGGATAAGTGAGCAATCAGCTGGGTAGGGGGGGCTCATCTGCTGGCCAGGGAAAACTTACACATAGACAATTCAAAGAGGTTAATCAGATTTTCTTAATATGCAATGGCATCCAACCTGCAGACAGATGATAAAACATGACCAAAAAGCATGTTTCCATTCCCACACTGAAGGGCATCCTCAACTTATTTCAGCAGGTTTCATCATCCTTTCCAGAAGAAAATAATAGTTCCAACAGAGACCACGTTCTGGGAAGGTACTGAGGCACTACTTTCATGAAGGTGAGGAATTTTCACTGGAAGAGATGAACCTGCTTAGAACAGAATAAGCCTACAGTATTTTTTCTGTGATAGCATACTGTAACCAGCCCAGACTGACCAAATGCCTGCACTGTAGCCACAGATAAGTAATAGAGCTCCTGTGGAGGCAAACCTAGAACCCAAAGATAAGGAGGATGACTGCTACTATCACAATTCTGGAACCTTACCTTCATTTTCCTGGCACAAGTAGCCATACTGTCCAAGAGCCAGGGTCTTAAAGACAGCACTACAACCATATCTTAGCTTTGTCTTCCTGGATTTTACTGAATGAGCTGGTGCTGAACAGGTTGACAAATTTATGATGTAGATGGAAAGGTAATATCCTCAAGATGGACTTTTTAGGATGGATACACCTGATGAGCTTGCTGACAAAAACTTGCCTGGCACCAAAGTTATGCTAAATGGTCTGACTTTAGGTGACATCACCTTGTGGCAGACACAGGCCCTCAGATCCAGGGAGACATTCAGTGCCTTGTCAGGAAGACAAATTTGCAATTTGAAAATCTTGTGGGTTTTTTGATTGTTTGTTTGTTTTTGATAAATAATGTTTGGTAGATCATCTTAACATTTCATGGTAAGTAGGATACAACATATGTGGAGTACAAGATGGAGACAGTTCTCAAGTTGCAAAAGAAGTTGGGAAGCCAGAATATTCTTGGATAAAGAACAAATACAGAACTTTTTCTGCCACTTTGAAAAGAAAACAATTCACAGCTATGGAACACTCCATCTCCCCAAGGAAGAGATGTGCCAGATGCATTCCAGCTAATGCGTCCATGTGTTTTCTCATTCTCCACGCACAGAGCATGAATGTTCCATCTACAGAACCAGTAAAAGGAAAATATTCCCCACTCTCAAATGAACAACTGTAAACGGTGTGTTCATATTCACGTGGGCTACAAATTTAAATACAGAACAACAAATTATCTAGTACTTCAAATGAAAAATGTATTACAGAAGAAATACTGTTAAAGGGCCCAGGAAGCTTTCCTTCTGTTTATAATATAATTCTGTAGAAAATCCTATCAACCACACTCCCATAAGGATATTTACCCTTCTGGAATAGAGGACAAAAGAGTACAACCAGGGACAATTGTTCTGTACTGATGTTCTCTGTTCCCGTATGTTCTTATTTTTGAACCATACAAGAATTTCAGTAGTGAAACAGAACCAGATGTATCAGAGAAAGTCTTTTAATTCTGGCACATTCAGGCAAAATCTGCTTTAAATGACTAAACATGACTAAACCTTAAATATTTAATCTGGGAGAGCTGCCTACCTACCCATGACATGTTGCAGTAACTCAGAGAGAACACTGCAAAAAACAGCCTAGGAAAGAAACCAAAGCCAACAACACTCCACTCCTACCTCCCAAAAGAAACTAAATGAAAATTGCATCCAAAGTTCCAAAGGAAAAATCACTGGACAGGAGTTCTACAATGGAAAGACTACTGTAAAATTCTTCCAGAAATATGTATCACCTGTACATAAGGAACACTGGTGTAGGATTAAAATCATCTGCGCATTAAGCTCTATGCTGCTAGTTCAAATATGCTGGTGGGGAAAAAAAAAAAAAAAAGAGCGACACAAATGATGAATGGTTAGGAAAGCCAAGGACTTGCTTCACTTCTGCATATAATCCATGTGTATATATTTCAAAAGATTGTACAAAAGAAGGCCTATTAAAACCATGCTACCTACCTATCTACAAGCAACCATTCACATTTACATACAAAGCTACTGCACTGCAATCCCATCTACTGGCTAGGACTCTAGCATACCTTCTATCTAATCTACACCATTTATGAGTGTCCAAATGGTATATAGTCAGCAATCATTGGAATTCATTGGATTCTGCATATACCACAATCATAAGACTCAATGGAAATGTTAAGAAAGTATTCAGAACCATAACACAGCACCACATACGTTAGGTTTTATTCATCTGTTTTTATTCAAATGAGTACTACCAAACTGAACCTCCACTGTAAGCCTTAATTAGAAGTGGCACCTTTAGCTTTAAAATGAAAAAAAAATAATAAAAAAAAAAAATGGAGCAAATGATTCTGGCTTAAGATTTCTCCATTTCCTAGATTCCAGACCTGGAATGTTATCACTGAAGACCCCCAGGGGCTACAGGCACCACCTTCTTTAACACACAGTCTCCAAAAGAAAATACTATGCTAGTAGTATCCAGCCTTGCCACTACATGCAAAATGCTATTAAAGTACAAAAGCCCCACAAACTTTGCAATCCTGTGGGATCTGCATGTGTAATACAGTCTGAATGTCAAATTGCCAAATTACTTCCACCTGTTCTTAAATGTATCCTTCCAGATCGCCACAGCTACAAAGAGGAAAGAATTTCTCTGCATGCCGGAAGTGACACATCAAAAATACACCCCAAACTAATACAAGATACCCTTCCTTATGCATGTTGTCACCTTAATTAAGTACAGATTTTTTTAAACTCGAGGGGTATCTGAAACCTACCAAACATTCCGATAAAGATGCCTAGCATGTCATGCTGACTTGAAACAAGACGTAAACTAGCTTTACTTTTATAAGACCAAAATTCTGTCTTTTGGGATGAGTTTTGACCTAAATTAGACCCGTAAAACGAGTGTCAATCAGTGCGCGCTGGGCCCCAGGTAACTGCTCAGTGCCTATCATAGAATACACAGCCTTTCCAAATCCTGGCACTAAGTTCCCCATCACCTGCAGCGTGAGAGAAAAGGAACTTGCCTCAGCTCTGAGGAAGAATACGCTCTTGGGAGCCACTTAAAGACTGCTCAATCAAACACTTGCCAGAAGCAGCTGATAATATCATAAATGCACCTATAACGTTCCCCAGATGAGAGATAACAACTTAAATGGTATTTTAATTTTCACGATTGACACACTGATTTCCACCAGAGACGCATGCTTACTGAATTAGCTGCAGCCTTCAGTATGAGCACCTGAGCACCAACAGTAGCTGGATAACTAAATACACTTTGTAACACAGCTAGCTAGGACAAATACCTAAAAATGACGGAATAGATACTTGCCATTTCAAACTAATATACCCAGTAAGGTCTCACTGTGCAACTAAATTCTAGTAATTCTTTTACATAAGTAGATTTTTATAACGGAACTTGATGCCAGTTAAGCTTAATTTGTCAAACTGATAGATGATACTTGCTGAAGTAAACATTACTTTTCCCAGAGAGGTCTTCATTTTAAGTACTCTTTGTCCTGCACAATGTCATCCAAGTCCCAGTTGTTTTCATTGCATATTTATAGTCTCAATGAAAAGCATTTTCAAAAACTCTTTCTAAACTGTTTTACTACTTGTTACCCAAAACAGGAGCTCTTATAGATGCTGTTGTACTATTCAGTGGGATACATGCAAAACCCCACATGACTGTTTTTCTAGGACACACTTCTAATCCCTTCCGTAGTATCCTCTAAGACTATCCTCTGACCAACTAATTCCTAGAGTAGGAATTGTCAGAGTAGTTTGCATACCCTAGTATACATCTTTACATAGAATTTTCACTTTTCAAACTTTTCAATACTATTTTTCCTCATTTCAATTATACGTGTAATATTTTATTAAATGGGAGATTGTCTTTTTCAACAATAACAGAAAAATCAACAAAAAAACTCCAATCTTTTCCTGCATCTGATGAAACATTGACTAGAGTACCAGAATTACACTTGAAATGTTAACTTCCATACCTCAGCGTTTATTTTCTTGTACCACTAATAATACAGCTGAAGGTGTATTTTCTACTACTTGTGACCAAAGAATATGAAAAAGTGTAACAGAAGTTCCTGACTGCATGTTTGGCCTACCACTTCAAATGTAAGAAACTATGCTACCACCAAAAGTAGCATGGCAATTTGATCTGTTTTTTATTTACCTTCAGGTTAATATATGTAGCACGTTTGAAATCTTTCTCCCCACTTCATAACTAACCCTTAGCTGCTTCAGTAGGCAGGGGAGCTCATACTAAGTGGTAAGTATGTTTTACAGAGGAGCATCAAGGTGCATGGAGCCCTCCACCCTACCTGTTTCTGAAGCCCATTTTGTCCTGGCTCCTCCCTGGCAGTCACTTTTCCAAGAACAGAAGCCAGAAAGCACAGCAGGAGAGGGCAGCAGAGGCTGCTGAAAGCCATGGCATTGCCTAGCAAAAGTAAAGCCAAATATCACACCTATTAAGAAACAGCTGCACTTCTCAGTGTATAGATGGTGGAAACAGCATGAAGGGTACAAACATGGACAGAAGGTACACAGCCTGATTTCATATCATTTAGCTCACAGGTCTTTAGGAAAAAAATGCCTACACAGAAAGAAATTCATAAAACAGTTAAAAATATACATTAAATAAAAACTTAAGCTTCAATATAACGTACACATATTTGGCTTTTTCATTTGCTAATCAATCATATAACATATCAAACATTTCCTGCTACTCTGATTTGCTTTTTCATGTTTTTCCCCTTCTAAAAAAAAAGGAAAAAATAGCAATCACAAAAAAAATAATAATCTAGAACAACTCCAAGAAAGTTACAAAGCAAATAAATATTGTGCAGTTCTCTTAACACTGAATGTGTTATTAGCACTAATTTCCCACTAGTCCACAAACAATTTCCTCTAGCCAACTAACCAGAGCACTACGAACCATACTTCAAAATGAAGTAGGATAAATGAAAATCATACTATCCTACTTCAAAATGAAGTAGGATAAACGAAAATCTCAACTTACCGTGAATTACCTCGATGTAAACTTCTGTGAACTAATATTTACCATATTTTTTTCTACCAAGAACCAAATATGTTCGTAAACAGCCACAGGAGCCAAGCTACTCAGACATATATATAACAGTTACTCTGGGGGTTTATCAACTGGATCAACATATTCAGAAAATACTGCTTTCACAGAGATATCAAGTGTTGTTAGTGCTACCTAAGATGCCCTCATTGCTGTTATATGGCAGGGACGTACTACTTCAAGACAAAATATTATTACAGTTTGAAGATTTAAGATAACCTAGAATATATTGAAAAAAATCAAAACATATCTGTAATTAAAATCCAACTCAGGTGAAAATTGAGTGTATGATACAAAGCAAAATTTAGAAGCTATGCATAATTTAACTCCTAAACACACACAATATACCTCTACAGTGTAGATGACTTCCAGGTGCTAACAATGTATCTGTCCCTTAACATTACCTAGGAACTAATATCTACATTCTCAGCTAATTTTACATTAATTTTTTTTCTTTTAATACCCTGAAATTACCTGTGTAGATGTTCAGAATTGTAAATAAAACAGTCTTACTTGTACAAAATACTGTGAGCTACTAGGTGGTGCACTTCACGCCTAGGGCAGATTCTTATCCATAAAAATGGATTGGCAAATCGTCATGCTAAAGGAATAGAGAAGAAAATGCAACGACTATCTAAGGCAGTACGTTTGAATTCAAGCTGTCGTTTTAGAGAATGACGAAATGAGATGGGGGAGAGAGAAAGGAGTATAGAGGAAGAACGGGATCAGTAAGTTAATGAAACCAAATGGAATATATGTAGGAACGTTGCATTTGTGATGTAAATTTGATATAATAATACACTTCTCAATTAGCTTCTTTCAAATGTGCTTTGTGATTCATTGTTAAAGAAATAATTCAAATGATTCATTAACAAAAGAATGAATGATCTAATATGGTTGTTAGACAACGTACAATCTAGAGGAAGGCTGCCACAGGTTTAAAAGTAAACTTTACCTTAACAAGTGAAGCATTTTTTTCATTTTGGTTAAAAATAAAAATAAAAAATAAAAAAATAACACAGAATGGAACTACCTCTGAATAATTTTAAATTTCAAGTAAAACTTTCATAAAATCACACCTATATCACTTTCCTGTTAGTTTCAGAGGTGATGAGATGACTTCACATTATTTAAATACATTGTATTTATCTAGCACACTGATTTTAGCAACCTTGTGGATTCTGATGCAATACTTCAAAGATTTCTATATTGGATCTTTTCCAGTTTGTGAGAGAGATACACACAGTACTGTACTATAACTGCAACAAATGGATTCAACTTCAGCAGGTCCTCTGGAGGTCATCTGCTTGGGAAAAAGTATCACAATACTTAATATCACGCTATTTTACAAAACAAGCAAGAAAACAAACCCAAAGTTGGACATATAAATATATATGCTATATATTTCAAACCAACGCATAGTGTCACAGAGCTCTACTGGAAGGAAAAAGGTTTCAAATGTGAGTCAGGTCTGAAGAGACGAATACAGAAATAGCTATGAATATCTCCATACATAGCAACATGCTTCACGATAAAAGCTTAAGCACTTGACCTAGACTCTTAAAGAATATCTGGGGACTATTTATCCTATTTGGCTTGAATTATAACAATGTTTTATTTCCACATGAATAGTAGATACATTCTCTTGCTTGGTAGTAACAACTTCCAATCATTTCATTATATTCTGGAGCACAGCTAAGGCTGTAGCTCAACGTGCCAAAGCCAGAACACACTTAAAAACTGGCTTCAAATGACACAAATTAATAATCATTAACAAAGGTATAACTAGCTCCTGATACATTGAAAGCAACACTCAATTGGTGACTTAGTCTTACACAGAAAGGGAAGTAGAGAGGAGAGAACAATACAGCATTTGATCTCAGTCCTGAAGAGAAGTGAGAAAGAAAAAAATCATTAGTGAACATTCATAGCAGACTGCAGCATCATCTGTACTATGGATGAAGGTATATTATAAGAAGATAACACTGCAAGTTGTCTTTTGGGAGGTGGGGAGAGGGGTGTTTGGGTTTTTTTTTGTTTGGTTTTGTTTTGTTTTTGGAAGTGCACATTTTATATATAGGAACAGAAGAGATGTACCAACTACAAACTGAAACTACTAGAAAAGTGTTCTACATAAGACGTCTAGAACAAGCAGTATGATCTAAGCTAGCTACGGTTCAGTCGAGAAGTTTAAATATTTAAAGAGTATAAGTAAATACTTTCTCTGAGTACAAAAGAATTTACTTTAAGAAATACCATTCACATTCTTTAGTACTTAGACAATGCATTTGGGATAAGGAGAGCACATGGGAGCTACTGCTTTCTAGCAGGGGAAAAGATGAGTAAGAATTCAACTTCTAATGAATGAGGGATCTACCATAAGACTAGCATGTCTGAAATTACTTTATTTTTTTTTTTAATACTATTGAGATGCAAACTGCAAGTTATAAAACACTCATTGTTGAGCAAATTGGTAATGTAATTTGGCTTGCTTCTTTGCTACCTGCAAAACACAACGTTGTTCAAGATCATGGACAAAATGTTGCAAATTACACCTAATCTCTATCTTCAAATACTGTGGTTTCCTAGCAAGTCTTTCACATTATGTATGTTTGGCCAGGTGCCCCAGAACAGCCACACAGGACCAGAGGGCAAGTGGAAGTTGGTTAAAAGCCACATTTCCACTTCCCTTACCCTTTGCCTGGCAGGAATAAGACCAATCCTCAGTGTTACACAAAAAGCCTAAGGGCTGCTCTTAAACTTACCCTTCAAGTGGCTGTTACAGAAGCTGGATTGCCAAGACACCATAGCAGCTCTACACAGCACAGAACTTTCTTTCAGTGAAGATTTATCAGCTATAAAAACACTGTGCCTCACCACATTGCTAGCTCTCTGCAGACCTGAGTAGTAAACTCTGCTACCACTACACTACAACCAAGGTCACCCATAGTAACAGCCTGTCTGAAACCTCTCCTCCTTAAGTAAGCAAATCCTAAAAACCACAATATTGCGTTACATTGCTGCCCAATGTAATGGAAAAGCTTATAGCTTTATCATTTAAAAAAAAAAAAAAAAAAAAAAGTACTTTAAAAATAAATAAATAAATAAGTAACACTGAAGTTCTTCTCCTCACTGGACTTGCAAAATCCTATTGAACTGTTTTACCCATTAACGAAATTATTTTACCATCTAAGGAAAAAGCCCTATGCTTTCAAGTCAATCCTTTCCTCAGTTTTCCAACCTTCTCTGCATAGTTACTGAGGGGTAAAAAAAAACAAAACCCACACAACACAGAGTAATTACACAAACTGCATCTCCTCCACTGGAGCATCTTGTAAAGGGATGACAAAAACCTGGCTATGGTCCACTAGGTTGTTCAGGATGACTTTTCCCCCCCTCCCAGTGTTAGCAGAGAACACATATGCAACAAAAACATACAGCATATATTTGTTAAACATGTAACTTACGTGTATCTTATTTTAGAAATAAGAAAGAAACTACTGTAAGCTTAAGAGACAAAAGCCAGGAAATGCTCTATGTTGAAAACTGTTTCCATTTGCCCTTCTATGGATAACACTTTAACACTTTAAGCCTGGTCCAAAAGAAAAACGATTAGCAGATAGTCTAATTTGGCAGGTATTCTAAGCAAATCTCTATTTTGCAAACAATCTATTTGCCAAAGGAAAAGGTTTCACCACCCTTACTCTTAGCAAAAGTACTGTAATGTACTTATCTGATTTTGTCTCAGCGTGCTGCGTAATAGAAGCAAATAATGCCATAAATCAGAGCTGTTGTCTAAATTTAGGAGCTGCCAGCTTCTTTACTCATCTGACCCACTTTGGGTATCAGCCAGAACATGGACAATCAAAGAAGAGCATGGCAGAAAAACAGTGTCCAAGACAAGCAACCTTCTCCTTTCTAATATTTGTTTTTATGTACAGTGTAAAAATCTAGGTATCACACACTGAACAAATGCTTGGGAGTAGTTTAGAGAACTGAGAAGTTTTGGATGACAAGATAATATTGTGTGTACAAAATTTCTGGTAACTCTAACTCCAAAAAGTCTCCATGGAAATGCAGGAGAAAAAGCAGAACCTGTCAGGATGAAAAAAGTCCTACGAGCATCCATACTAATGCAACACAAATTTACCATTTAGATGCATATGAATCTTTTTATGGACCATGCCAACTTCCCAATGGTACATCATCTACTTTATTTCAACTGTTATTAAGGTAAAAGCACAGCTTCCACTCAGCTTGCTCTGCTGGGCACCCCATCTGCCTACTTCCCTCTCCGCTTTGTATCTGTTATCTAACTCTCAGCTTTGTGCAGAGGATCTTCCCCGCTTGTCACTCCTTATTCGTCTTTTACTTTCCAGTGTCATGAAAAAAAAGTAGTTATTATTGCAAGGCAACAGACAAGACTGAATTTCAGTCCTGCTTTCAGTTTTATATCTCTAATAGGTATGATGCCAAAAAGAAAACACTAACATCAGGTTAATCAGGAAAAAAAATCTTGCTAGGTTAATTTCTTCATTTTCTTCTTTGTTGTTTTATCAAGTGCTGCGAATGAATATGAAAGGAAAAAATCCACCAATGTCTTTTGAAGGTTTCTATTTACATCAGGAACAGTACTGGCTAATAAGATGGCCCTCTACAGACTTGATACATCACGCAGAACCAATCACTGTGACAAAAACACATGTAATATTGCAACACAAGTATTCAAAGGTGCAGCTTATAATGAAGTCATTTGTCCTTAAACCAAAGTATTTTTCCATATACTCCAACTATGTCTCAGGTTATGACCTACTTACACACAATACAATCATAATAGATATTCATTTTAAATTAACCGAAGTAGGACAGATTTTAATGCAAAGGCATAATGAAATAAGGCAGGAACATACCCAGAACAAATCTTAAAAATGCCTCCTGACCACCCACAAATCAAGATACTGTTTCTGCTGCTTCCCCCACCCTGGAATCTGGAAATGAATCATTTTCATTTCCATGCATAGCATATAGAACTAGTGATGGCATGTACTTTTATTATTTTAACACCACGAGTTTGCAGAAGACAAGCTGGACAGTTGATGTTCTGCACCTCACTACCCTATTACTGAGCAGTTTTCCAACCATATAGATTAGAGGTTGGCGTGATTTAGCAAAGGGGCCTTCCTGAAAGAGTAAGGTCAAACCAACAAACAAACAAAAAAAGTCTTGTACAGCAGAAACAGATCTTACCTTTCCGTTCTTATGCTATGTATTACCTTCCTCAAGTGGCTGACCACATACACTATGAAAACCTGTTGCTATCAGGCACTTCAATAATTGACATGGCAGAAGCTACTTGTGGATCTGAAGGTCCCCAACTCTATTGGAAACACATGAGGAAAACAAAGGAAGTTATTTCTGCTGGTTTTGTTTTTCCAGGTCTCCTTTCATTTTGTGCAACTTATCAGGATTGGCTTTGGGGGTTGATTTTTGTTCAAGTGCCAGCTGACACAAGTAACTTAATGCTTTCTGACAAAAAATCTTATGTTTTGACAATTACTGAGAAGAGTTGCAGACAGAGAAGATGCAGATTTTCTACTGCCTAGCATTTATAACTTGTTGCCATTCTCTTGTTTTAGCAAAACAGTCATATAGAAATAATTGATTATTAGCTGGTAGAAACTTCCAAGTCTTTCAAGAGAAGTTGTTTTCAGAAAGCTCAACAGATAATACACTAAAAAGTCAGGGAGCCATGAGACAATATCCTTTGTTTTGTAACATATTCTGTATCTAGTTATACAGTGAATGCAGTTTTAAATTTTAATAGGAATTTCCAATATTGTTTGGCATCACCATGACTTCCAAGTGTTGGATGTGCATCTTGCATGCTAATTAAGTCTTCCGAGGACCTGCATTACCTAAGTCCTAAATGTTTTCACAGAAACTTACAAAAAGAAGTTACAGGGCTTGCAGACAACATCAAACACTCTTATTGTTAATCCGTACCTGTCATCATTTAATTAGAAAAACAAAGAGAAGAATTTGCTGGAGAGAGAGGAGTCAAACTCCAGAGCTTTCAAAGTGAAAACTGAACTTTCACAATTAAATAAAAACAAAACTTACAAAAACACCAAAACAACACACAAGGCTTTGCACTAACAGAGAAATCAGAATGCTTAGTCATTGTTTTAGAAGCAAAAAAAAATCTTATTGCAGGTAAGATAGCAAAAATCCATTTTTTTTCTGTTACTAGAACAGGAAATGCTATATCAAATTGTAAAGGGAACTATGAACATTTAGCAGATAAGACAGTAAGAACCTACAAGAGCCATTCTGAGTATCTACAGCAAGCTCCTGCTGCAGCCTTATACCCTAATCTACAGCAATATGCTTGCAACACAGACCTCGAATTTTTACACAATCTTTTAGGCACTCCGTACACATTCCACATACATCTGATAACTCATAGATGTACATCTACAGCTAGAGCTTGAACTGATCACCATTACACTCAAGATTTTCCAAGTCTTTCTAGAAAGCTCATCTCTGGGGAGAGAGAAAGGGACTATTTATTTTTAATAGCATGCAAAGAGGCTGGGAGAGGGAAAATCCAGTGTATCTTGAGTTCGCAGTTCTGAATTTGTTTAAAGAGAACAGCCACAACTCTATGAGGCATCAAGCCTGATGAAAGTCTCAGACTGAAAGAAGACACTGAGTTCACTAGCATATAAATCTTGAAACACAAGGCTGAAAAAAATCAAAAAAAATCTTAAGCCAGAGATTATTTCAGATACTTTGATCTATCAGATACTCAATAATCAGATCAGCAGATCAGATACTCAAATAATCAGATACTTTGGGCAATCTAGCGGTCACATACACACTATATGTGGAGCGGTGGCTATACACATAAGAAACCGTTTGCTTGCCATTTGAAAAATAAAGTTAAATTTCACAAGTTCAAGCAGAGGAAGTTAAGTGAGGTATACCCATAAAAAGTTTCAAGTCTGTTGGGAGGAGGGAGTTCAGGGAAAGGGAAAGAAGAAGCTAGAAAGTTGCTGGGTTTAGTGGAAAGTATTTTGTGGCATTTCGAGCTTCCTGCCTAGCTAATGTCTCAAAGACAAAGGCTTGTATTCTGGTTTTGAAAAATAAAGTTTTAAAATCTTCCAATAAAAATAAGGAAAGACTGCCATTAAGAATAAAATAAATTTTTATCTTTGAGATAATCTGGAATATTTGTGATGTTTCTTTAGATATTCTTGATGTTTTCTTACTTACACTTTGTATTATTTAGTAAGTCATCATTAACAAAGTGAAATAGGTCATGGAGCATTATGACAGTGTTTACATCAAAGAAAAAGTGCTTTGCATCTTCTCACACATAGTAATTACATACTTCATGGTTTTAAAGAGTGTTTTGCATATAGCAGCTGGAAACGCAGAATGTTTATTCTCAAGCTCAATTCTGACATGTTTGGATCTCATTCTGAGCTGTTTCATTATATTCATTTTCCCCAAAATTCAAAACGATGATTTGGTACACAATAAAATATCCAAATGTTTTGTAAAGGATCTTCTACTACTACTTTGTCATCAAATGTGTATATGAGGGATTACCGTAAAATAAAACAAGAAATAAAATGTACATCTGTGTAAAAGACACAGCAGCAGAAAAGCAGTCCCTTCTTCAAGCCAAGAAACAAGAAGCCAAAGTAAGAATGCTTTACAATATGCATCTTGATTTAAAGTAAATAACAGAATCCTCGCTAAATAACATTCTTTATAAAGAAGGTAACAAACTTTCTGTGTTTTTGAAGGTGAAGGATAACAAAGCTCTAAATCTAGTTTGTGTGGTTGTTTGTTTTTAATTCCAGAAACTTATTCCACAGAAACAGCACAGTGCAGCTTGTTCACGTTGGTACCACGTACATGGAAGCGAAGCAGTCACCACTTCCAAAAGCATTTCAAGGTTAGGTAGTTGACCAATAAGAGAAATATTACCATAACTTAAACAAAATAAATAAATAAAGTTTAGTAAGAAGTACTTGTGTGGAATTAAAGGAAATACATACTTGACCCAAAACTTACTTGAAAGATCCACACTTCCTGCTGAATTGCAACATCTGAGTAGGTTTATCTTGCTTTACACTGGGCACACCATCACTCTAGAGACTGGGAATTATCACAACTTTCAAAGATTTAAAATTACTTTTGAATACTATTTGCCAACTATGTTAAAAATTAACACCTCAAAGTTGAGTATCTTATACTCAAGCTTGTAACAGCTCATTTGAAATTTTCAACACTGGGTCTATGAACTACAGCATAGGTCAGGCAGTAGAGATAGATCAGTCCCTTCTGTCTTCACTTCTTTTTTTCCAAAAACAGTATCTTCAGACTTGTCTTTTTCATCACCTAAATCAAAACAACCCTCCTCACATCTGAAATCTGTACAGATGGAATCATCCTCACGAGGGCCCTTTCGATAGCCCCCACAAAGACAGCGCTGCACAGATAACCATGCAACCAATTACTCTAACTTTCTCACATTAGCCTTAAATCAAGTGTTTATTTCAAGTTCCTTATCACTCACATCACTGTGAATTCCTATTTCAAAGCTTGCTCAAGCTACCCACATTTCAACTCCAATCTGTTAATATATTTTACCACATCTTATGCAAAATATTTGCTCTGAAAAATTGACTTCCTTCTTATCTACTTTTAAAACCTCTGCAATAAGAAGCTTCTTCACCTTCCAAATCCTTACAGTTCTCCCTCCACTGCTCTCCCAGCATTCTTCTGTATACTGCACACGTGCTCTCTAAAAGGCAATGATTATATTCTCTCAAACCCTCTTCTAGTCCCCTTCTAATAATTCTACAATTATTCTTATTAAAAATTCCACTTTTTTATAACACTTCCTCCCTCTACGAATTTAGAGAGCCATGCTTCTTTAACGAGAGGAATTGGAACGTGGAGCTGTACACGCTCCCATCACAACAGAGGTCACTCATACGTATCACACGGCCAAACTTCCTGATGGCATGTTTATTGAAAATTTGTTCAAAACTTGTGGCATTTCATGATTGGAAGGTCATCTCAGTGGTCTATTGGAACATTGTTCTCCCCCTCTACTTCATAACAACTGCTGCATCCCTTCAGGTAATGAGACACACACTGAAAATCCATGTAAAATTTTATACAGAGTCCTCCCTGCCCGGATTCCCATCCACATGCCCTTAGGATCTTTTAAAACCAGACTCCAAAGGAAAAAAAAAAAAATAATAAATAAATAAATAAATAAATAAATTCAATGTTCACTCAATCCTTAACATCAATTTAATACTATATATGCCTTTTTGTATTCATAAAAGAACATTGAAGTATTTTTTCTACTCAGAATATCAGCTGTACATACAGGATGAAGGAGTAGTTTTTTTGTTGTTTGTTTATTTTCTAAGTCTGCATGCTTTTGCTCACCTACAGGTGACAAGGAGCGAAGAGTCATTTAGAAGTTTCCCACCCTGTGTATTTCCTGAGGTTCTAGTATGATAAAGCAATTAAATAATATTTTGATCTCACCAAAGCATGATTTCTACCTAACAGCTGTAAAAACGCACGTTAACAATAAAATTACTGAAGGTATTCAATGTTTCCCTCATGCAAAACATTTTTTCAGAACACAGATGACAAACGAAACTTTACAAAGAATGATTCACATATCCTGGTAGGACAAATATTTTGTCTGGACTGACTATAGACTAGAAACACATCAAACACAAAGAGTTTTCCAGTAAATGTGAGCATATCTTATGGTCCATACATATTTAAAAAACACTAGCTCCTTACTTACCAGAATACACACGTATGTGCAAGTCAGTATTGTAAAGCAATGTAAGATGATCTCAGTTTGACCCTGAGTGCTTAGAGCTTGGACACGTTTTGCTCTGCATTCTTCAATACTTCAAAACTGAAGGGGGGGGGGGGGGGAAACAACGACGACACAACACAGTGACTGGGGACTCTCAAGCCTAACTCTGCAGTTATTAGTTATTGGCCTTCTGTGATGCAGCAATTTCAAAGAACTGGTGTGGCACCACTGAAACATCCCCAAGTAAGCCACCATTCCCAGGAGAAATGCTCCCCTGGCCTAAAGACAAAACAACTTTATCTGGAGCATTTTTTAGAACAAACTGGGGCAGGGTTTGAGCATAATGCTTTTCTGATCAAAATAACAATAGCCCAGAACAACAGTGTCCAATAAATAGCCACAGAATGCAACCCTATCAATACTTTCTTGATTTTAATGAAGCAGGAAGGAGTACACGCCAGTGATCACGTTTACAACCGCAAAAGAAAGATTATCACACAGTGGTCAAAATCAACTCATGATGTCATCTTACTAAGCTACTGCATGACCAACTTTGTTCTTCACAGCTGCAGAAAAGTTTTCAAACAATATGTCTAGCTTCCAAAACAAGAACAAAAAGAACAGGCTGACTTCAAAAAGGCAATCAAAGTTAACATCATTGTTTGAAACATCCACAAATTTCCACAAGTTAAACAGTATTTGTTTGTATTCTAGCTTTCAAAGGTTACAGTATATTTCACCCCCATTTCCCCTATAAATACAGCTGCCAAAGTTACTTAAATTAAGCAGGGATCAACACAAAGAATGCAATCATTTCTAAGAGACACTGAAAAATAATATAACATATTCAAATTTCATTTAAATTTACACCTATGAACTTTTAAACATCTTAAATGTTACTGTGTATTTCCAGTTCTCCTAACACTAGTAGTCAGTTCCTCACAAAAGCTGAGCTTTGCATCGTGTCAATTGTCCATGTAGAGTAACATCATGTCACCCGACCTGTAAGCATGCTTACACAAGTACTGCAAATGCTGCTAAATACTTAGGTAACTACGGTGAGAAGAAATAAATACACATGCCTAAGATAAACACTAATTTTAGATTTTAAACAAGGAGTATGTTCCCTCAGTTTGAGATAATTCTCTTAAAACTGTACTGCAAAAATAACATGATTCTATGCTTACTGTCCTGGTAACCCAAAGTGACACATTCCCTTATTGCAGTCTCCCTCCCCATAAACAATCCACACTGCCAGGATTTTACAAGTCAAACGGCATTTCCATTGCATGCATCAGTGGCAGTAAAAATATTTAAAAAAAAAAATCTTCAACCCATACTCTGCAGTTTTAAGAAACTGAAGGAACTGATTGCTTGAAATTAAAACATAATTGAAGAAAACAGAGCTGCATCTATATCCTAGCAAACAATTAAGTACCAGTTGACTTTGAGCCCAAAATGAGTTAACAGAACATAACTCCCCCTTCTGAGGCTGTGACAAGCCCAGAATGTTAACAGGGGCATAAAGGAATGTAATGTGTCTCTTACAAAGGAAAGCACATATTCTACATATCAGTAAATCATGTTCTTGCAAGTGACAATGCTGCTTTCAGATATGTTTCCAGTAGAAACAAGGTCTATGTGATCAACAGCCTTTAACCTCAATAAATAGTCACCAGTAAACCTAATCTGAAGAAAAAAAAAATAAATAAAAAAAAAATTCAAGACACCTTGTTGCTTGTCCAGTAGAAATATTACCAGGGCAGCAGAAATAGTAGCAGAAGGGATACACAAGACAAAAGACAAAAACATATAGAATTATCTCTTAGCAAAAATCTCCTCGCTACAATACGCAAGTGATTATTGGGCTCAATGCTCAGTTTCATTTTGGGGTGTTTTGTTTTATTAAAATCACTACAGGCTGAAATACAAAATGTAACTGAAGCTGTTCTACACCCTTCCTTGTATATTTATACACAAAAATACAGACATATATAACACAGAAGTAAATTATTTCTTTCAGAAAATGCAGATAATTACCATATTAGAGGAATTCAAAATTATCTTGACTGGAGAAAGTTATGAAAAATGTTGGAGTATGGCTAAGGATAAATGCAAAGCTTCAGAGCTCAGTCAGAAGGGCCGATCGCACATAGACGGGGTGGCCAATTAACTGGGTAGCAGCTTGGTTAAAAGGGATGGAGAGCTTAAAGTAGAGTGTTAAGTGACTGTATGTGTTGTGAAGTTGAAAAAAATAAAAAATCAGAGTGATGTCTACACACTAGAACTGCCTGCAAAGCCAGGAAATAACAGTGTCGCTCTTAGTATTGGCATGATTTCATGTAAATTACTACATGCAGTTGGTCACCACACTTCAAGAAGAATAGTAATAATAGGCTTAAAACTGTACCAGAAAACTACTTGAGTTAAACACTCTGAAAACCCTTCTAAAGGTCAGGCAGCAAAGCACTGGAATAGAAACTGGAGGATGGAAACCTGCTGTCACTGGAGGTTTTTAAGAATGAGTTAGACAAACATCCACCAAGACCAATGAAGGCTACAGCTTAGTGAGGAAGAATGGATTAGATGATTCCCAGAGCTATTTACCACTCTTTCATAATATTCAGGACTACAGAAACCAGGGCTAAACAGGGCCTCTGGGAACCGCCTAATCCATTCTTGTCCCCTAGGCTGTAAGTCCCAACGTTGTAGTGTTTTCTGTTGGTTTTTCAGTTCTCTCACACAATTCAACACTTTTTATTTCTGGCTTATACTCGTTATCACCAGACACTAGCCTGATGGTTAAGAACTGCCTCAACTCATTCCAAGAATTGTTTCATTAAGTGACAACAGCTAAATTAGAGATCGTTGTTGTGAATGGCTTAGGATCATCTTTGCTTCTCACTGCTTGTACATTAGCTTTTATTTTTCAACACTGCATTTCATCCAAAATTTCAGTATCTGCTCATTCAGTATCAGAGTTCTTTCTGAAGAGCTTCCCAGTAAGCTTTAGATTCAGCTATACTCTTTGTTTTTTATTTTTAAATTATCTGCAAATCTCACACCCTAACTACTCAACCCCTCACTTCATATGGGATACATTTACATGTTGAACAGGAAAGGTCTGCAAAATGGACTCCAGGAATCCCTGCTAGCAGCCATGCCTACAAATACAGACCGCTTGCTTCCTTTTTCAATTTACTCTTTGGGCTGTTACCATTTAACCGGCAACAGTTTAGATCCTTTAAAAAGAACCCTGGATAGGAAAACTCACTGAAAATTATGACTGGCAAGACAGCGTTGACATCTTTGTCCATCTGCTTGCTGACTCTTTGAAAGAACTGTAAAAAGCACATGATGCTTTGTACTACCATATTAAGATTATTGTAGTCCAAATCTCATTTTAGTAGCTTCAATATATAGGATTAAAAAAATAAATCCAGTCTTCATAAATGAATTAAACCCAATAAAACATCTAAGTTAATATTTTGGTCCTTGCAAATCTATTTTCTAACCTTTAGGTTAGTCTCAGGTATGGAGTACATACCAGATTTAGACAGTAAGAGATTAAAGATTCCTCATGCTCACTTACTGCTGCTTATTTCTAGGCTTCACATGGGGATTTTTTTAAAGTTACAGCTCTGTATCATTTTTTGGCAGAAGCTACATGGTCATCCTTCTGGCTTTGGAGAGGTTTGGGGTTTTTTGGGGGGGAGGGTCAGGGGGCACTATGAAAACTGTGTGGTTTGACAGAAGAGGAAGAAAAATTGGATAGCTGGAATGGTGCAACTGATAAGAAAACATGAGAATGCATAACAGAAACTGACCAGAGTATCTGATCCATTTTTAGGTTCTGATGAAATATTTACCCCCCTTTTTTCAACCTCAAGAAGAATGAACAAAACCAGTCTTTATAGAACAGAAGATTGTTTTTACTTCAAAATTACATGTTGCAGTTCAAGAGTCTTCTGCTTCAGGATTTCATAGTATATCGGTAGCCACGACCTAAAGATTGACAAGAAACAAGATTATTGATTTTATCAGAGAACAGGAGTGGGAAAAGGGAAAGAATTTCACAATGGGAGATGACACAGCTCACAAAATTTATTATAACTTTAAGTACACGGAGAGAATAAACAGAACACACAGCTCCATAACAAAGAAAGACTAGAGTTACCAATTATTTCCCAACATCCCATCTTCAGTCATCACAACCTTGGAATAGGGAGCACCTCCACAGTTGATTCTGCAAGACCCACAACACTATGTGTCCAGTCTGAATTAGGACTTGATTTTTTTTAAGTTTATTTTTATTATTCATATGTAAATCTGAACTCTGGATTTTCTAACTTGAAATATAAACAACAGATTATTAAAATTATAGTCTTCTGAGTTAGGCCTCTAAAATCCTCATCTCATGGTAATAAAGAACAATCCTCAGCTTTGTTTGAATTAAGCATGGAAGTAAATCAGTATCTTCTCTCTGCTACTAGACTATTAAAAAGGAACTCAAAGTGTCAATGACTGTGTCTAGAGACTGGACCAATGAAACTGCGTGTTCCTAAACTCTATACCAACATACACAAATGAGCAAACATACAAACAAAATTAATTTTGAAAAAATGCAAAAGCATCTTACAAAGCCAGAAAGCTAGAAAGTATGTTTTCTGGACATATTTCAAGACCACACTCTCACAAAACATTAAATGCTTCAAGTGACAGTCTTGCCTCTTCCAAAAATATGGCATGTAGCAAAAGAGAACAAAATAATAAAAACGGCCTCCACAAGTTTATTTGTTAAATATGTATGATCTCATCTCTTTTCATAATAAACACTATAAACAAAATATTTGGAAAACAGAGTACTGAAAAAACAACCTTATAAAAGTATCACTATTTGAATCAACACTGTTTATTCAGTGGCAAACCTAGTATCATTATTTATGCAGATTAATCAAACAGGAAAGAAAATCTTTTGAAAGAAGAGTTTTGAATTCCAAATCATGAGCATGTGGGTTTATATGGTTTTGTTTTCTTTTTGGTTGCCTGTAACTGAAAAAACATGACACTTGCTTTGGCAGTCCTGCTGGATTACAATGCCATCGCAGCTGACACCACAGCTTTGACACTCTAGTCCTAGAAAAACCCTCTGAGATGGTTTGGAACATTAACACCTCTAGGTCTTTTTGCCGCTTTTCTGCTGGAAACTATCAGCTCCCCAGAGCTGGAAAAATGTGTCCCATGCTCCAACCATGTCAACGCAAATTCAGGTGCCTCAGCTTAAAGCACATTTACTGGCAGCTTGAGTCAAAATGTCAGTTCATTAGTGGAACTAGCAAGGAAGAGGCACGAGCGTCCAAAATTGTTGTAGGGGTAGTTGCCTCCAGCTAAAGGGCAAATCTGAGAGTTCAACAGGCATTACCTCACATCACTTCAGCAAAGTTGACCAGATTTTTTTGCTAAAACTTAGAATAAGTAAAATAATTACTAAAGTACCCATAAAACATCTAGAGAGGAAGCTACATTTCCATAGCCCTATGAACCGGCTTGCATTTCTGAACACAAGCGCTAAATCCTACTTTTTACTACAGAAAGCATCATTTTATTTTGCACGTACACCTAGTTAACTTATATTTCAGAAATACTTCTAAAAACATCCATTCCAAACCTTGTGCTATCTACCACTGATAAAACTTGCTGATCACGAGAAACATGCACTGTCAGCTTTATATTTTGCCAAAGCAAGTAGGTCCTCAGAAGCATGAAATAAGAATAATTCATTAATAATGTTTCTAAGAAATGTGGGGTGAACCTCAAAGTGGGCAGTGCTCAGGCAGCAGCTCTCCCCTCCCTCAGTGCCTCAGACTAGTGCTCCAGCTGCAGTGCAGGCACCCTCTATTGCTCAGATAGATGCCCCAGCCCATCTGCCTCACAAAAGCAGCCTCTGCCTAAGAGCCCACCAGCAACCAAGTGCCAGCACCAGGAACCTCCAGAAGAACCCTGTGCTCACACACCAAGCAGCCGCCTTCTGAACCACACAAAAGCCACCCCCAGCCACAGCACTCCAGAGGAAGTACTATGAGTTTTCAAAGCTGAGAGAGAGGAGTACATTGAGGGCAAATCTGGCCACTTCTACTAGACATGATGAATTCAATGACACCTTTAGACCAATCACATCAGCGTCCACCACCACCTCTGACAGGATCAGAATTGAGAGTTGTACTAAACAAAAATCAGTGAAGATTTTTTGTTCACCTTTCTGCGGGTCTTGTTATTGTAAAACTCACAACTTGGAAGATATGAGAAATAAGTTAATTACCAATACTATGTGGCAAAAAAAACATGGTCTTAAATCAATGTTTTACGATGGAAAAGTATCGTTTTTCCTTTGAAATTGTCCTTTCAAAATTCTAAGTTCTTCCAAAAAATCAAATTCCTCTCTTCACAAGTTACCAATCAAGAAGAAAGGACAATGAAGTGCTTTGGTAACTTCTACTAGAATCAGTTGTGTTAAACAATTTTGAAATAGCATATGCTAACAATATAGAACAGTAACAGCTTAGTCATTGCACAAGCTTCACAGACCGACTATGTATTTTTCTAGGAGAAGAGACTATGAAGAAATAGTTCTGCAGAAACAAAGCATATGTCTTTTTCTACGCAGTTTCCATTCTTATGAAATGCTGTCTCTATAATATCATTAGAAAACACAGTTTCCTAATTTACAGTTATTTTTAAAGTATGGTATGCCCATTCACCAGTACTTAAGAATTAAAAATGCATTTCATTATCTTTATGCTTTGTTAATGGACAAGATTACAACTCCGTACTTTTTCAAAAGTTGTCAGTATTTTGTTAGTAGTGCAGTCAGCTTATGCTTACTGCCATTTAGGAATTGCATTTATATTTCATAGAACAAAAGTCATGGAAAAGGACCAGCATCCATATTTCTTTGTCCAAAGCACAAGTATATACGTTAAGAGTGCAAATTAAAAATGTGAAAATGAAGAGTATATGTATAGTATAGAGTATATGTATATAGTATATACATATAGTATGTATATAGAGAGTATATGTATATAGTATAGTATAATGTTGTGTTGAAACTAAAAGCTTTCTTGTGGCATAGCTGGTGCAATGCTTTAAATAGGCAAATAGCTCACAGACATAAGCCTTACTCAGGGTGTTCTAACCTCTTATTCTATAAGGTAAAATTGATATAGTTATGTAATTTGCATTTATCTAATCAATTTACATAAATATAACTATTTTCAATTATTTCTAATTTAGCCAAACTAAATGTACCATCTTATGTCTCAATGCTTAATATCTGCCTCTAGCTGATTTCAGAAAACTTCAGAGCAAATACTTACACTGTTTCTAAGAAATAAGACAAGGACTTTTTTTTTGCCTAAACTAAAACTCTTACAAACCCTCTTTTAGGCCCGAAATTTACATCAGAATCAAACCCAGCCTTTGTGTTTACATGAGGAACAGATATTTATTTTAACCATTTGAAAATTTCATCTCAAAATGCTTAATGGTTGTTGTATCAACACAACTAATGATCAGGTCACATGCATGCTATCAAAATGTGCTCTTGTCCAAAGCTGGGAAGAGAAGGCAATATTAAGATGAACTTTTCTGCGAAAGCAACAACTGTGGGTCTAAGAACAGGAACAGAAATACAGTACTTCTTTTCACTCAAATTGAATCAGGTGACATCTTCCTTCATGTAGGCTATGTGCCAATAGACGTTGATCTCGTTGGGAGCTGAAACAAAGGACAAAGGCAGGCTACAAAGAGGATGAAATCCAGGAGAAACCAGACTGACAGGACAAGAGGACTTCATATCAGAAAAAACACAGAGTGGATAAAACTGCCTAAACAGATTAAGAGAAAAAGGAAAGAGGAAGCAGAGGAAGAGATACATGTAAGTCAGAGATTCTTCTAGGATAAGACTGGAAAAACGAACTAGAAGACAGAAAGAACTTCAAAATACCCGAACAGTCCAAACATAAGCAATAAGAGCCACCAATGTCATACAGAGCAAGGTGTCCCAAGCTACATAAAGTGACATGCAGCCCACTACAGAGCTGAGAGAAGAAAGGACACTGCCAAGTGACAGCACTCAGTACTACTGGCATTAATAATCATGCCATTTGGCAAAAGTAACTCTATGCAACCCATTTTCCAAAGCACATTTTTCCACAACTGAATTCAAAATTCTAGAGAGGAGTCACCATCTCTTTGTGTCTGCAAGTATCTGTGAAATCCTCTGCCAGAATGTCTCATCTTCCTTTGAGTTACTATTCCACTAGATCGAACATACAAGTCTGTACTATTTCAACAGACATTTCCAATCTTGCTGAAGACTTGTCCAAGAATCAGATAATTAATTTTCTGTGTTTTAAGTGTTTTTCACTCATATGAAGCTACATATAAGTCACATTAAAAGGATGTTATTCCTACCTTTTTTTCCTAATCTCCAAGTACTTGGTTTTGTTATCTTAAAAATATTCCTTTGTCTGTTTTTATCTGTTGAGGCCCTCCAGAGTCCAATGTGGTTTTATATACAGCTGTCGTGAATTTGCATCCAGAATTATGACAATTCTATACTTTCTGTATATTAGCATTCCTCTACTACAGCTACACAAAACCTGTGTGTATTACCACCAACTACTGGTTCCAGCTGCAGTACTAAGTATCTGTCACCTCTGTCCAGTTTAATAGAAAATTTGTGATCAGTTACTTTACCTTGAGCCCAAGAGTACTACAAAGCAAACAAAGTGAAGCTGCGTTAATTGATTTCATCATTTCATATCATACCATATGTAGAAAATTAGAAAATTGGTAACTGCTAACATTAGAGATGTGAAATCATGTCACTAACAGATAGCAATGACAAGCATCTTGTTGGCTCAGTGAGCAGGGATTTAGCTGTCAAATCCAAATCATTGCTCTTTGGATGGTCTTTGACTTCAGAATATACTACTGACACCAAAGGAATCATCTATTTCAACAAACACACATAAAAGTGGAATACAGGCCCCAAAACACCAAACTGAAGCAAATGCATCAACAGAGTTCATTATTCGAAATAATTATTTTCACTATATAAACCATGAGCTGTACAATCCCATGTTACTGCAAAGGAGTAAAAGAACAGATGAACTGAAGGGAGGGCTTCCTAATTCCCAGTGTCTATTTGTAAGATGCAGCTTACACTGATGTTTATTAAGGTTGAACAGTGAATCTACTGTCCCACATGTAAATGATTCCACAGTGACTGTGGTTTTCCTTTGTTTTGCACTTTGGAAGTACCAGTAGCTCGGGAGGTGGTTGGTGTTTTAAATTCATGTCAGTGAACTACCACAGCAGAATAATTATCTTCCCCAGCGTTGTAAGATAAGGCTGTTATGTTTGTGACGCTGTAGGAGTTAAATGCCACTCTCATTGTCCCCCACTGAAAAATATGCTCACAGTTATAGAAGGCCAGTGCTTAAACAGTACTCAGGCTTGCGTAACAAACTGTTTTCCATGAACATGCTGCATGAAAAGTGTCTTTTTGTTAGGTAATCCACAACATTAATCCCGGAGAGAAAAGGGGAAAGAGATTCTTTATTGCAATTTAGCCTTGAAACCTCCCCAAAGACAAGAAATGTTACTTCCCTCAAGAAAATCTGTCCTTATGTTTTAGGAGAGATTAAGATAGCTTACACCATAAACATTCAAACCTTGTGAATGTCTCAGTTTAAATGAAAAGGCAGAAGAAAAAAAAAATACTGCTACTGCTGCCTTGAAGGCAAGACCAAGCTAGCACAGAGTTTCAAATACAAGTTCTTCAGAGAGACTCAGTAACAGACATTTGCAGGAAAAAAAAGTTAAAAAGAACTGTGTTAAGTTTTTTTCTGAAATGTTAGTGAATCTATAAATCAAAACAACAGGAGTTTTTTTCTGTTTGTTTTTGGTCAACATTACATATTAGAATCTGTAGCCTGAATACATTCAAGAAAGAAATGCTACCAGAAAAAATACTTTTTTTTTTTCTTTTTTTTTTTTTCCCTCCAAGTAGCTTTTCAAGATAGCCTTATCTTACAAGGAAAAAAAAAAAATAAGGCAACAAAAATGTTCTTTTCTCATTCTGTTTTTCTGTTTCAGTGCGGTACAAGGGAAACTGTTGTATCAAAACCCTAACCCAAGGTTACAAGAGATAACTTCCTACATTAGAGCAACTAATTTGCTTGGAAAATGTTTAGGGCACTTATGCCCTTCTTCAGTCATAGCCAGCCACAGTAATCTCTTGCCAAAATGCAGATACTTATATATCTGCATTCTGATTCAGTTCTGATGCTATAGCTGATGCTTCACTAAACTACAGTTACAAGATTCTTCCTTTTGCCACAAAAGCAATAATCTAGTTTTTATGGTCCTTTTCACTTTGAGATTTGCAAGTTCAGATCTAGATCACACTTGAATCAAATCAAGCTCCAGCACAGGTAAGAAAACCACCGGAGTAACTACTTGATACCCTTATTTTTCTACTTGTTCTATTTTACAAAAATTGCATATTAAGACACCAAGAAATCATCCACTCCTTATATATGTGCAAGCCCAGGGGAATGCCCAACTAGGAATACACAATAAATAACCCCCCCCCCCCCCCAAAAAAAAAAAAATCTTCTCATCATATTATATGCTATGTAACCCCCAAAATGAAAATAATACTTTTTCACATGCAAAATCTGCCCACAGGGAAAAAAAACACAGTATCAGACTATTGCATTTAGGAATTTCTCCCACTCTATCAGTAATCACTTATCTAGTTTCAAAACCCATTAGGATATGAAACTAGGTTAGACAAGAAAGGCTTCCCTGAAAAGAAGCTGATAAAAATCATAACAGAAACAACCACAACAGAGCCTACACGTTGTATCAGCATTTATCAGTTATGACAACAGTCAAATGAAACTGCTATAAAACTGTTGCAAGCCTTACACCTTCTGTCATACGCATTACAACTACACACAACAAGAACATAAAAAAAACAGTCTGTCTTCTTACAGCAGAAAAGTCTCACAGAAAACATTCTCTCTCTCACAGGTGTGTACGCAACAGCATCCTATAGCAAGACCATTATGGGTATGTGGGCAGAGTAAACAAATCCAGTATTTAGTTCTCTCTTCATTAATGCTACCTTTCAGTTTCTGAGACAAGGAAGACACAAAATGTTGCCTCTTTTTTCATGTGCCACCGTGTGGAAATTCAAGTGATAAATTTATTATTATCCTTTATACCAGCAAAATCAAAACCAAACCAAATAAAAAAGGCATTTTCTCATGCCCTTCTGTGATCTTTGCAAACATCTGTGTTCTTCCTAAATCTCGTCCACATTCCATTATTCAAACATATTAAAATGGAAACTTTTGGTGCAACACATCAAGTACACCTCAAAATTGATGGAAAAACAGTAGGGTCTTCTGGAATTTTGTCCTGCTTTTAACCCAGAGCCTCCATTTGCTAGCACGTCTGTTCCCTTCCAAGAGCCTTCCGTAAATGCCTCTTGCAGCAAGTTTCGTAACAGCTTTATATTGCACTGATTTGGTGGAGAAAAACGTTATCTCCCTTAGTAAAGGTCCAGGTGAATGCAAAGTAAACACAGTAAAGCAATCAGCCTTGATGTATCACCGAAATCCTTCACATTTCCACTGTTAAAACGAGCAGGGAAAAATTATTAAATCTGGTTTCTCCACCTCTGCCAAGGAATGAACACAAAATTCCAACAGGACCTACCCCTATCATGATTTTCTGTAGTGGTTCAAAATCAGTTCTAAAATACATCGTAGCAATAACTATGATACAGTTTATTTTCATGGGGAAAGGTATAGACAAAGTAGTTTTTAAACAGAAACATAGTCAACTGTGTCTGAAATAGATAAAAAGCTAGGTGAATGAGATCATCCTTTACAACACAAAGATTGTTTCTTAACTTCCTAGGTGCCTGAAAGCCTACTGACACCTAAGCAATCAATGGCAAAGCTCATTCTCCACTCCTGCTGATCTCCGTACATCTTGCCAGGCAGAAATAAACCGCCTGTTCCATGATCTACTTTTAGGCACACATCACTTCTCCCAAAGTATGAAGGAGATGGAGGCACCTGACGAAACGTTTTGTGCTCAGGGTTCTAGGATGATTCAAGCTGAAACAAATTCAGGCTGCAGCGACTTATGCTCCTGCTCCTCCTTTATGCTGATCCTGCACTCATCTGATAGCCTGGTAAGTAAACTGTGTTTGAAAAATGAGCAGAAAACTATCTCGGAAAGAAAATTAAATCACAGAATCACAGAAAGTCTAGGTTGGAAGAGACCTCCAAGATCACCAAGTCCAACCTCTGACCTAACACTAACAAATCATCCCCTAAACCATATCCCTAAGATCTACATCTAAACGTCTTTTAAAGACCTCCAGGGATGGGGACTCAACCACTTCCCTGGGCAGCCCATTCCAGTGACTAACAACCCTTTCGGTAAAGTTCTTCCTAAGATCCAACCTAAACCTCCCCTGGCGCAACTTGAGCCCATTCCCCTCGTCCTGTCACCAGGCACGTGGGAGAACAGACCAACCCCACCTCGCTACAGCCTCCTTTCAGGTACCTGTAGAGTGCAATAAGGTCGCCCCTGAGCCTCCTCTTCTCCAGGCTAAATAGTCCCAGCTCCCTCAGCCGCTCCTTGTAGGACTTGTTCTCCAGGCCCTTCTCCAGCTTCGTAGCCCTTCTCTGGACTCGCTCAAGCAGGTAGATGAATTAGTCAGCAAGAAGGCTCTTTTGACAGGTCAGCATCCTAGAGTGGGCCATCAGAAGGTCCACCAACAGTGGTAGTGCAAGGGAAGGGTAAACTTAACACAACAGGGACGGCCACGAGGACGGCACTAACAGCAATTAACACAGACCCAGATAGTAACAGAAATGAATTTTGGAATGTTTGAGATACAGATCCTCAAAGGATACTCTCTTCAGTTTATTTGAGGACAGGAAAAATATTCTCCAATCATTTTGGATAAAAACTTTTAACATCAAAATCAAAGTTTTTCCACTACAGGAAAATCTAGAACCCCACTCCCAAACTGCACAAGAGCATAATGCATCATCTTACACACTTGTAGTGAATGTTTTTTAACAAAGCTACATAATCTGATAAACTAGAAGATATGGTTCGCTAGACTAACAAGAGAGCAACATCTTTGCCACATTTTCAATACACTGCAGATATTGGCACATGTAATTCGCACATCTGATTTCGGGACAGATGATGGCTGCTATAGAGAGATGGAGGAGGCACAAGAGCTGTTGGGGGATAACAGTCATTAATATAAACATCTTTTCTTACTAACGTCAAGTGCATATTATCCAAACTGTTGGTGACATACAGGTTGGGGAAGAAGGGGAAGGTTACAGGATTTTTGTTTGCTTGTTTATACAAAGATATTCCATACCTTATCCTTGAAAAACAGTACAAAATACAATTACTCTCAAAATTAAAATCAAATGTATTTAAACCAAGCCAGAACACTGTTGAAGATGGGAAGGACAAAAAAAAAGAACAATTAAAAACCTAAAAGATTCACAGGTAATGAGTCCACAGTCCCAGAAACATATGCTCCTGCTTTTTCATCTAGAAGGAAGCATAAACACATCAAGTAAGCTACGACTTTACAAGAAAAAGAAAGGTCAGTACTCCATGTGTTATGGGACTGCACGTGGGGGTAAAGGAATTTGGAAAACAATTCATGCCCAGTCTCCAACAGAATGTTGTTTCTTCAAACGTTTGTATTATGAAGCATTCAAGTAGCGAAAAGTAATTTAAATAATGAAGTCTAAATAGTTACTTTCTGGGCATGACCTTTAAAAATTAAGGTTCTGATTCTGGACTTATTTCTGGATCTGCTCAACTTCATACATACCAGCAATTCTACTAAACCTAACAGGATAATTTATGTACAGGAAGTTAAACACATGCTTAAATAGTACAGATGAAGACACTTCGCCAACATAAAGCTTTCCAACGTAATCTGCAATTTCATTTCACATAGTGGCCATGTCAGACCGCTCATAACCTTTAAGAAGGCAGTCTACTTGCTTTGCCTCCTCCTGCATTTTTCGTTCCTTTGTTTTGACTTGGGCTCTCTAATATTGCAGGGGAAAACCTTCCAAACAGGAGAGTGGAAATACTTTATTTCAGACAAAGTGTTCTCCATTTCAAATGTCTTACAATGTTGCCACTACAGTTAGGACAAGTCTATTTTAAGTGAGTGGAGGGGGAACCACACCATAATTATGGTAATAATACTAGTACAGTAAAATCCTGGAGAATCTTGGTACAGCTTTGTGGGCTACTATATCTTTAAACACATAGATACCATAATTTCTGTGGAAGCTATCTTTCTGAAAAACAAAGAGATCTTATTCTAATAGTTTATTACCTGATATTTTACAATGAACAAATACAGCCTCCAAGCAATCACCACTTCAAAGAATAACTTAGAGTAACAAACTTGAGTGTTGTTTGCTTTATGTACAGCCAAATAAATTAAGGGACATTCAACTGTTTCGAATACTATTTTATTGACAACATACATTCAAAGAATCATTCTGAAATACCCAGCACGTATCAGTTGGCAATCAGTTCATTTTCAAATCAGTTCACATACTGATTTCGGGCCTTTTCAGCAAAGGAGCGTGATGTTACCAAAACAGATTACACAACTGAAACCACTCTCGTTACCCACAAAACGTTAAGAGATGACACCGCTTTCCTTTCTTCAGGGCAGACAAAACAAAACCCAGATCCCCTAAGAAGAGCAGCCATTCCTGAACAGCCTGCTGATCGCACGGTGCTTCCCGAGGTGTCAGCAGCGGCACCTCCGTAATCACGGCTTCACTGAAAAGCTGCAACCCCCCAGCTGGAAGGGCCACAAGCCCCGTCGCTTTCCACCACCCCGTCTTCGCTTTCCTTCGTGGCTGCGCGTGTGCGTGCCTCAGCTAAGCGCACAAAGCAGCCGGGGGCCAGCAGCCGGCACCGCCGCTTTCTGCGGAGCTCACTCGGGACAGGAGCGCTCCCGCTGCCCCGCGGGGGAGGCCGCCGGCTGCCGGGCGGCTCCCCGGGCGCCGTTCGTCGCGGCCCCGCTGCCGGAGAGAAGCTCTGCCGCTAACAACGAGGGGCGGCGGGGCGAGGCCGCGGGGCCGGCCAGGTGGGCTGAGGCCGCCCGGAGGTGCCGCGGCCCGGCCGGGACAGCCCCCCCCCCCCCCGCCTCCTCGCCGCCCCGCTCCGCCTCGGGAAGGGGGCTTCGCCCTCCCGCGGCTCCCAGCCCGCCGTGCCCCTCGCGGGGGGAGGCCGGCGCCGCCGCCCCCGGGCGCCCGGCTCCCCGCGGCGCGGCCCGGGCGCCGTGCGCTCCCAGTCTCCTCCTCCCGCGGCCCGGCCGGAGGCGGGAGGGGGCCGGGGCCGGGCAGGAGCGAGGGGAGGGGGGAAGAGGCCAGGACGGCGGAGCGGCGCTGCGCGCAGCCACACCTACCTGTCTTCTCGTGGTCATAGCCCACCACGATGAAGTAGTCGGCCAGCCTGGCCATGGCTGAGAGGGGCCCGTCTCGGGCCTCGCCACCCCTGCTGCGGCGGCGGCGGCGGCGGCGGCGGCTCCCGGGCGGCTCAGCATCCTCCCCGGCGCGCCCGCCGCGGGACAAGCGGCACCACCTC
>CM021769.1:62370735-62408124 GCA_011076525.1 Nettapus auritus
GCGCCTGCGCGCCGCCGAGCCCGCTGCGCCGTGACCCCGCCGGGCTGGGCGTGGGCTGCGGGAGCGCCGGCGGCACGCGGCGGCCGCGGCCCCGGGCCGGGCGGGAGGCGAGCGGGAGCGCCGAGAGCCTCGGGACCGCCGGCCCCCGCAGCGGACGCTACCCTCGGTCGGGCCCCTCCCGCCCGCCGCGGGCTTTGTTTCCTCGCAGCGCCGCGGGCTGAGCGCCCGGGGAAGCGCCCACGCCCCGGGCACCGGGCGTTTTCTGCAGAAATGGTGGCGGACCCGGGCAGCCCCCGGGGCGGCGGTGCGCGCCCAGCTCTCTACCGAAAGCTCGGTGTGTGAGGGGGGCTTTGCCCGACGCCCTGCGGCCCTCGCCCCGCGCCTGCCCCTGAGCGGGGACCTCCGAGAGGAGCGGGCGGGGGCCGGGGCCCCCCTCAGCCTGTGCAAAAATAAAGCGAGCTGCGGCCGGGAGCTCTGCCTGGGGAAGCGGGACCCACATTTCCAGGACGTTTCCTGTTGACGTTTTGTCCGGGATGCGCGGAACACGTCGCTGCCGCGAGGAGGGCCGACTGCGACGGCGCTGACTGCCCCAACGGCCGGGCGCTAACGGCCCCAACGGCCGGGCGCCGAGGGCGCCGTGCCCGCCGGCCGCCTGTCAGTGAGGCGCGGCGGGAGCGGCGTTTGGGCCCCGCTGTCCCTCACAGCGACCGCACCGGCGGGGCAGGGGCAAGGCGGGCGTGAAAGCGGCTCCCCGCGGAGGCTGCGGCGCCCTGCCCGGCCCCGCGATGCGGCTGCCCCGGCCTCCCGCCCGTCAGCGCGGGTCGCGGGGATTGCGCCGCCGTTCCGGGCCTCGGGCTCGCCGCCCTCCCCGCCTCCGCCGTGCCGCAGAGCGGCGGGGAGAGGTCGCGGTGCTTGTTCGTAACGGGCCTGTGAGGCCGGCAGCTTTTGGACTCTACCCTCGAAAGCCCGGCGGGCTTGCCAGCAGAGATGCTGCTGATAAACAGGGTGTCTGCCGGTGCGGTGCTGGGCTAACTGGCTGAGAGTCTGCCAAAACAGTATGATAAGCTTCCATGTACGTCCTGTCTGACAGCACAGAGAGAACAAACAATACAAAGGACATCAGTCACACCACAGCGAGGAGCTGCAGCAGCTGCGGGGCACATGGAAATTCAGCAAATTCACTGAAGTTGCTCCTGACCATCCACCACCGAGCAGGACCCAGAAGTTAGTCACCAGCAGTTTCACAGAGACGTGTCTGTTTCAAGCATGCAATACTTACACCTCCTACTTAGCTGAGACATAGCAATGCAATGTCTTGCTGATAACCCAGAGGCAAGTCAGCCGGGAAGCTTCGAGAATCAGTTACAAAGTTCTTGCTCGTACCTTCTCACGGAAGGACTGCAGTCAAAATCTCCTTCCAGCAATCAGCTTCATGGCTTAACTGTTTTGAAGTCAAACACCATGTGGGAAGATCTAAGGTTTAATAAATTGCTTATTAACTTTGGAAATAACATAAAAATTGGAAATACTTTTCAAGAGATGCGCGCTGTGGGGTCAATCACTTCCTATATTAGGCAGGAGCTAGAAGGAATACCTTTCTTAAATTACGCATAAGCTTTTTGGACCGTGATCCCGTAGGCTTTAATGACTGAAACCCACAAAGCTGCTTTCAAAACACTGGGTTTTTTGATTAAGGCATTTCTGAAGTAGCAAAAAAAGAATGCGAATCCTAATGAAGCCACATATTGCTGGTGAAGGACAAGGATAAAACTCAATGCCATAACTCCTAGGGGTGGACGCTGCAGCTGTTCAACAGCACAAAGCCAGGATATGCAACGGTTTATGAAAGCACAGGATAATGTTGTGTGTAGCTAAACCTGGAGAGAAAGTTTAGAGATTACCTGATTTGGAGCTCAAACAGAACCTTAGGGTTATCATATCTGCACTCATAAAACGGTTCAATATGCAGTGACAGATCTCAGTACTTACGTCTCACTTCTCTTAAGCCAGCACCTCTGGCAGGAGAATACCACCTAACACTTTTCCCAGGGCATTAACAAGTGCCCTCTCTAGATCAAGAGGAGATTTCCTCTCTAGATCAAGAGGAAAATATTACCTATTGAGTCCGCAATAGTACGAGCACCCACTTTACATACAGCCTTGTTCCTTCTTCCATCTAGACCAATACAACCAAAGCTTGGTTAGTCTGTAAAGCAGGTCATAAGAAGTGGCACGTCTTAGGTACTCATGTGACAGGAAGGGCACCGTTCATCTGGGCTCCAACACAGCTGTTTGGATGCGTACCTGCATGGACACCAAAAGGATTCAGTCAGCCGTAACTTACTTCCTTAACTTCCCTTTAGTAGAGAGTAATCTAATATTCTTATACGACAAACGAGGAAGTGGAGCAGACATTGTTTGCTCGCTTAAAGTCTAATGCAAAGTAAACTGAACTTTCATCCAGACCACCAAAAATAAAATTCCCTCTGTTCCAGCAGAGTAGCTTGGCTGCTACCGGGCCATGAAGGGGTTCCTAGAGCAGCAGCTGTGGATGGACACCAAGGCCTAGGTCTCCAGCAGGACCTGGGCAAGAACTGTGGGACAGTGTCCCCCCCCAGGAGACAGAAAGCATACAAGGGATAATGTTGCCACTCAGACTATGTGCTTAGCACCAAAAAGATGTGCAGGTTCCCAGCAGCTTGTACGGTCAACTTCTCCTTCAGCAAATATGAGGGTCCCATTCAGCCTGCAGTCCCTTAATCCAGTGTCACCCTTCAGTTTAGTGACACCCCTTGCCAGAAGAGGAAAGCAGCCATGACCCCGAGCAGCTTTTCTCTACCTATGTGCATCTCCCTCACTAAGAAGGTTTTATTTAGCATACTCAAACCTACCAGACATGAGGCACACCGAAACCATCACATCTCCAGTCAGACCGCTGGAGATGGAACTGTCCGTCATCACAGTACACTTGGCACAATACAGCTGTCTGAGTACATGCACCAACAGCGAGGCTTTTCTGTGTGGAGCTTGACAAGGGTTTTATGTGCTTCATAGGGTGTTGTTCTTCTGCTAGTATCATCTTTGTGCTGATTTTATAGTCTGAAGTACAATCAAGTATATTCATACTCATTGCATATGAATTCAGTGAAGTTCGTACCAACCTGGAATGAAATACACAAAAGCACTCCCACTGGCTTCAAATAACAATTTTATTTCATGATCAACACAGAATATTTGCCTCAAACTTACTTGCCATTGATGCCTACAGGTGTTAAGACCTTTGCTTTTGGAATAAAACTTCACCTGAATAAAATACTGTACAAAAGAGCACAAAACAGCAAGAAGATCCTCACAATCTCCCTGCTAGATAGATGTTGTAAAAATTTCTGTACATACAGCAATACTGAGAGGTTGAATGACATGCCCAAGATAATCAGTAATCAAGTACAAGAGCCGGATGTTTCTCCAGGCCAACTTCTCTGTGATGGATGAGGCAGCACCCAGAGGAGAGCCTACACTTCCTGAAGAGAGTCCAGTCTTGCGGAACTGTGTGGCATTGCCTCAGAATAATACTTTGCCAAAAAAGTCCACAGAACACTCTGTATTTTATTTTATTTTATTTTTTTTGAACTGTAAATAGCTATTTACAAAGTATTTTTTATGAAGCAGAACTTGTTACTACCTCATTGCACAAATCCGGTGACTATTGCTCATTTTCAAGCTGCTTGGGAATGCAAGTGCTGAGGAAGAACAAAACGAGCATCTGAACTGAGAATGTAATGTTTTGTCTTAGATTTGAAACCAGCTTTACCTGCTGAAACCCCTTCACAAATCATGTCAGGGACAAACTGAATCTTGCCTGATCATTTATGTGCCAAAGTTTGCCTGCACGCAAAGCTGAATGAGCTAATTTTGTGTCACTGAAATGGCCATTGTAGTCAGCATGGCACTCACATGTGACTTGTCTTAATATTGTTGTTATTCCTAAACCAATGTAGGATTCTTTCTGCATTGTTTGCCTAAGAGTATACAAAATGCACTTCCCTTTTGGCCAAGGATTCTAATGAGGGATTTTCCAGCATTTTGGGAAGTGTGGGATTTTTTACTGGAACAAGAGATTTAAATCAAAGCAATGCCCGTGACACCAAATCCTGCCTTCTCAGACAGAGAAGTTAGGTTCAGTTTCAGCTTCTGCTGACCAAGGAAACGTGCGGACTCCCTCGAGCCTGAGCCTCCTCTCGAGGCCCGGGAAGGCCGCTCACCGTGATGTGGTGCAGTTGCGCAGCTCCGCTCTGACGCCGTCCCTCCCTAGGCCACCTCTTTTCTCCCGTTCTCCTCCCCGGGGAAGAAACCGAGCCCCTCGCTCGGTGCACTTCTGCTTCGGAGCACGGCCCGCGGGGAGGAACGAGGCAGAGCCCGGGGCCGCCCGGCTCCCGCAGCCGCCTCCCGCCCCGTGCTCCGCTCGGGCAGGTGCGGCGCAGGAGCGGTCCGGGCTTGCCCCGGCGGCCAGCTCACGGCCGGCGAAACGCGGTGGGGGTGCGGGGTGACCGCCGGCCGTGCGCTGCCCCTCCGGGGCGGCAACGGCAGGGCGAGCCGCTGCCACCGGCTTGCCCCGGTCCGGGGGGCCGGAGCCGGGAGCCCCCTCGCCGGCAGCTCCCCCCGAAGCGAGCCGCGCGTAGGAAAGCGTCAGTCATCCCCTCGCACATACCTCTGCGGGGTGCAGCAGCGAGCGCGGCTACCCAGCAAGGCAGAGTCACGAGCACGTAACTCACCTGATCTCCGAAACGCGGCGAGATGCGGGCGAAGCAGCCGGCACACGCAGGCGTTACCCCCGGCCCGCCGGGGAGAAAAGCAGCCCGGCCGCGCCCGGCTCCGCACCCCCTGCGCGGCGAGAGCCCTGCGGGGCCGAAGCGCCGCGGGGCGCGGATGCTGCAGGCTGCAAAAAAACAGGTTTTGCCTCGGGTCAGCCCGGAGAACGCTCTTAGAGCCCCCAGTCCCGCAGGCGCTGTTCGGGCGCTGGTTTAGCAGTAAGGGCAGTCACGTACACCAGGCTGCGGGACCCAGCCAGCCGCCCGAGGCTTCCCTGGAGCCGTGACCCCGCGCACCTCGGGCGCCCTGTGCTTGCGGCAGCGACACCGCTCCCCTCGGCCCAGGGCACGGCGTGCGCTCCTACCTCCGCCTTCCAAACCCATTGAAACCGATTGATTTGGACGGATCGAGTACATCAAGAACACTTTATTAGATGTAAAATGCACCTACGTTGAGTCATAAATATTAATGACGGCTGATTTGTCACCTCTTAGCTTATGTCAAGAAGGCTGACATTCATTATAGTTACTCATTACAATTCACGTTGTCCAAATATGGATTTATTTGTGAAACCTTGCTGTTTGATGGATTCGCATGGATCTTGAAATCGATCGGGTCCGGTTCCTACACTCCTCCTTCCCCCCACCTGAGGTTAACGTGTCCAAAATGAGAAACCGCGGCACAGACCGTGCAAACTTACTTCTCTACTGTCCCGCAGTTAAAAACACTGTCCCCAGCACAACAGAACGAGGGGCTTGGCAGCTTTTGCAAGTTATGCCAGGACTCGGATTCCACACCTAAAAGCTGTCGTTATAACTCATAAACTACCACGGGGGGGGGGAGGTGTTGAAGGTAATTTACACGAATCCTCCAATTTTTCCCCCAGGATGGGTTACCCCCAATCCATGCTAGAACGATTAAGCAGTGCCTGGGATGTGGGGGTGGGGGTAAGTGTCAAAGAGAAATCGCCCAGCCAGGCACGCCAAGGTCCACCCACTTCCCCCGCGCTGCGCTATAAAAGGCAGCGGTGGAGCGCAGCTCGGCAGTAGTTGCTCCAGACACACAAAGACAGAGCTTTCGCTCCTCAGGAAACCCTGCGAGTTCGGATCGCTACTGCAAGAACGTTGGTCTCAGTGGATTAGCCTCACTGTCAGGTAAGAAACTTTTTTTTTTTTTTTTTTTTTTCCTAAAAAAAATAATAATAAAAAAAAAATAAAAATGCAGGGGAGGTGGACAGGCAATGGAAATCTGCTAAATCCGGGCTGTTTTGAAGAGCCTGAAGTTACGCTACAGAGCCTTGCACTGGCTCTTGGCACCAGCTGCAGTTTACAACATAAGGTCCAGAACTAGCTAGTTCTGCTTGTGAAGTGAGAAGATGAGCTATCGGGGATAAACTTCCAGGCAGCAAAACACTTGTCGGAGTTGGGAAATGATGCATCTGAAAGCCAGCTCCCTCTCATCTCGTGGGTTTGCTGAATCGTAATGCAAGCCGCTGGGGGTATTCTGGCAATCCTGCTGGTTTTCAGCCGCCTCTACAAGTAAAACTTTCGACAAACGTAAACTTCAGAGGCTCTGTTATTTACTCTGCGATAAGTTGCTGAGCAAATACTAGCTTTTGGTTCGTGTCGCACACTAAGCTCCCGGTAGCCTGAGGGCTCTACCGACCGAAGAGGTTCTCGGAGCCAGCGAAAGCAAAAGAAACGGGCAGACCTTATTTGGCTTATCTTAGCAAACACGCTTATAAATTCTTTTCTCTATCCACCAGGAGTTCAGCCAGCATGAAACTGGTTCACTTAGTCCTGCTCTATCTCGGCTCTGCGACCTTCTTCGGGGTGGATGCTGCAAGGGTGGACGTAGCGACAGAGTTCAAAAGAAAGTGAGTATGGGAGCGCGCCCAGCCGCCCTCGGAGCCTCCGCGCCCCAGCGCCGGGCTCCGGCTGCGACCAGAGGGACCGGACTCCCTGCGGGAATTGCATAGGGCCGCGTGCCCTTTCAGGAAGCATCCCCAAAAAAGTCCGAAAAATCTCAGCGCTGGCAAAGATTATCGCCCCTCGAATCTGTTTGGCTTGGCTCCCGCCCCGCAGGCTTGCACTAACAGGCTGTCCTCTTCCCTTGCGCTCCTTTCAGATGGACGAAATGGGCACTGAGCCGAGCCAAGCGGGACGTGAAGCCCTCGGGCGCGCTCCGAGCGCTGGGAGCAGCCGCCGCCGTGCAGCCGCTCGTACGGCCCCAGGACGTGAAGGAGGATCCCCGCGTCTCGCATCCCAGGTAACTTCCAGCTCGAACCCTCCGGGCTCGGACACTCGCTCGAGCCAGCAGAAAGTTTCCGGGTCCCCTCGTTTCCGGGTGTTTCGGCTCCTCGCCGCAAATCCCCGAGCCCCGGAGACAGCTCCTGCAGGGAGCCGCCTCCCTTTCCCCGCGCTCTTCAGCCGGCGGAAGATAGCAGCGCTTTTACTGCCGAAGCCGAATAGAAATAGTAACTCGAGCTCCGGATCCCTAGCTAAAGTAACAGCCCCAAACCGGCGGGGCCTCGCCTCCCGTGGGCAGCGAGCTCTGCCCCGCCGCTCGGCGGAGGGCAGGGCCGGGGGGGCTGCACGGCGGGGCTGCTGCCCTTCGCTCCGGGCCCCACGGCGCCGCTCTCACGCCTGCTCTCTCTTCCTGCCTCGCAGCGGCCGGGAGGATGCTCGCATCCGCGTCAAGCGCTACCGCCAGAGCATTAACAGCTTCCCCCACTTCCAAGCCATCCGCACGGGGTGCCGCTTCGGGACGTGCACGGTGCAGAAGCTGGCCCACCAGATCTACCAGCTGACCGACAAGGATAAGGACGGCGCCGCCCCCGTCAGCAAGATCAGCCCCCAGGGCTACGGCCGCAGGCGGCGCTCCCTGCGCTCCCCACGGACTCTGCGGGCGCTGCCCCGCGCCCCCGCGCTGGGGGTGTGAGCGCCTCGGCCGGCTGCACTCAGGCACGGACACTGCGGGGGTCGCGGAGGACTCGCGGAGAGCGCCCGTTCGGGCGGGGCGGCGAGGACCGACGGGACGCGCCATCGCCGGGGGAGCTGCGAGAGTCCCGCCGGGCCGCTCCCGGTCTCCTCGCCCTCCCCGGGGCTGGAGGGCGGCCGTGCTCGCCGCCGGGGGCCGGCACTGGGCCTTCGCCGCCGGGAGGCTGCGCCCCGCGCTGCCCGGCCCCGGCCACCCCGAGCCGAGGAGGGGCGCTCGGGGGAGCCCGGCGGCCGGCCCCCGGGCGGGCCGGGTCGCCCCAACCTGCTCTACCCTCTGCGCTATCTGCACCCGGCAGGGAATCGGACACTCACTAGTCCCTGCGGGGACTGCGATATACTTGAACGTCACAGAGAGGAAAAGTGCAATTGTACGTGGTTTCTGTTAATTATGTGCGGTGCGGTGTGTGTGGGTCGTGAGATACGTATCGATATTTAAGATTGTCCTGTTTGTATCTTTTTTTGGAAAATATATTTTATTTTTATACGTTTTATATATATATATATTGCATATGGGCATTTTAAAACATTGTATCCCCTCTATTTTTCATATCGTGAATGTCAAACGTTGTTAAACTCTTTTTCCATACCTTTTTTATCTCGCATTCCAGACTGGTGAAAGATGTAGAGAATGTATCAGCTGTTCTCCATGGGTAATATGTGAAATAAAGTAAACACTATTACGTAAAGCTTTTCTGTTGTTTTTAGTAGGGGCAGGCGGTCAAGATGAACGAACCCTTACTTTCTGCAGTCCTACCCTTACTTACCTGGCACAGCAATGCTGTGACAGCCTGAAATCTGGCAGACACAGACTTTGTTAACAGCTGCCTTATCTAATCAAATCAAACTCAAAAGCATGCATGTTAAAATGCCAGGGCAAAGCTGTTGAGAAGGCTTTAAGGTCTCTTTTACCCACATGTCCCAGCCAGGGCTGAAACGTGTCACAGCTTGGATTGATCGTGCAAGTTTATTTTTTGCCCTAATTAATCAGAGAAACAACTGCACACTTCAACATTGCACAACAAAGTAACAGATTTATTGAGGGAGCACGTTCCAAAAATGGTCATAGCAGCTTCCAAGGTTATTTATGTTGAAGGATTTCCTGGGCCACAGTTCAGGTTAAAGTTAAACGGTGACCGGTTCAGTGCGGGCAGAACATCTTGGATAAAAGCTTAGCGTTAGGGATTTTGTTGTTTTGTTCTTTTTTGTCTTTTTTTTTTTTTTTTTTTTTTTTTTTAAAGCAAATTCCAGCCACAGACCAGAAAACAAATGTGAAGCGGAACCTTATTAATGCGCCAACAGCACCATCTATTGGTGTCGACTCTTCATCCTTCAACAAAACAAATCTCTAAAAAACTCAACAAGTGTATTTGAGTAACAGCTTGGATCAAACGTACCATTTCCCCTATGACATAGACAGAAGAGGGTAGGGGAACAGAAGCACTAAATGCTGCTAGAAGAAATTAAGTGGGTGTATTTTTTTTTTTTTTTTATTTTTATTTTTTTTTACCTAAGTGCCGAAGGAAAACATTATTTCCAAGAAATAATCAAAAGAACAAGCAACGGGACTCTGCCAGGAAAATTGCTGCAAAAAAGCTTGGGTAGGAATTCAGTAAACTAGATAACTGGCATATACTCATAATGATTTTTCTCCCCAAAGTTTTGAAATTCTGCTCAGAGTGCTTATTTTCACTACTTTCCTAAACTTTTTTCAAACTAAGAATCTTGGAATCTTAAGAGGTGGGTTTTCCATTTGAAATACTATTTTATTTTTCATTGTTTTGCTTTGTTTTGTTTTTAAAGGCATATATGTTGCAAGTTGCCAGTCTTAATCACTGTTTGTTAACAGCTGAAAGAGAATTTGTGTCTCTGCTGCTGATGGCCTTGCCCATCCAGATTTTCTAGGGTGTCAAAATAGGATGGGTTTTTACATAAAGACTGAGAGAAGTATGGATTGAAATGTATCAGACTTCCAAATACCACCTTCTAATTGACAAGGGATGATGGCAATCACACAGTCTTTGATGTAGACTATAGCTGCCAACTGAGACTCAAGCAAGAGGCTATTCTGAAATAATTTAAAGCTCTTCAAATTAGGCTGGTTGCTACTTTTTAGTTTTGGGGAGCTTGCAGTGGGAAATTACAATATGTAGGTGAAGGCTCCAAAGCTACCCAAGTACATAGCACAGCTGGAATGACTTCCGTAGAGCCCTGTACTTTAATAGGTACAGTATTTTATTTATGGGTTACAAAGCTAGCACCTTTATCATCTAAACTTGGGACATACCGGACTATAGAGTTGTTACGTATGTATATACAAGCCAGCTACCTTTGTTTGTGTTAATCTTTTCTTCATTTACTGTCAAAAAACAATGCTCACTTAAAATACATTTTCTTCCCTCCTTTCCCTTTCCCTGATGAGGATCATTCCACTCAAAGCTGAAATATCCTTGGCCTAACCACACAGGGTTAAACCCGGGAATTCTGACCTTACTGGAGCTCCCTAAGTGCAATTCCCATTTGGAAGGTTCAAGAGCACCACCTGCCGTGGTTGTAGGGAGAAGCAAATCTTCACAGCTGCAATAAACAGGAACTAAAGAAAAGATTCCCCCACCCCCACAAATCTTGAAAACTGTAATGACTTCTAAAGTGTGAAGACCAGCACCGCTGGACCAGACACACTAGAAAGTAGTGGGTAGCCCTGTGACTGGAAGACAGTGTGTGTTATGAATGGCAGGAGGAATGAAGCTGAAAAGTAAACTCCCTGGCGAAAGAGCAACTAAGTATTTTACCTAACCCATAGGCTAGATAGGCTCGGGAGAATGACACAGCAAGCAGGGACTCCTTCCTGTGGCATGGCTAAGGCCACATCTCAGATAGAGTTAGGATAGTCTCGGGGAGCTGTTCTGTAAGGGCTAAAATAAACAGAGACAGCATTCTCCCTCCTCGTCCATTTCTGCACCTGCCCCAGATGAGATCTGTCCAGGTGAGCGTTCTTCCTCCGGCCTGTGCAGGGGACATTGCTGAAGAACTTTGGCTAATGCATCTTTTCACTATGAACCTCCCAGAATGCAAAATGCTGGGCATGAACTTTCAAACTTTCAATCCATATCTGAACTTGATTAAAATCTCTGAGGAGTGTTAGTGTTTTGACCCCCTCCGGGGTCTCAGTGAGAAAAAGCTCGTGAAACCAGGAAAAAACACAGGAATAAGAGGCAGCCCTTTGGCCTTCAGGGATGAAAATGAGCAGCTGACTCCCAGTGCTCACAGATGGTCAGCCCATGAGAGCGAGCTTCCTCAGAAAGTCCTAGAAGTTGAAGAGGAGCAGGGTGCTTAGGTCAAGGCCAGCCTATGATCTGATGTGACAGATGAGAAGTGGAAGATGGCATCAAATGCCTCCAAAATCAGTAGCATCTGTTTACACAACACCTTAGTTAAAGTATCAGGTTCTAAGAGCAGCCTTGTGCCTTGTAAGACACCGTTTCAAAGGCTGCTTGAAACATGACTATAAGCTCAGTTCAAGCAAGATTTAGAATTAATAATAATAATAATAATAATAAAGTTTTGCAATGGTGAATATGTATTGGAGCAGAACTTCATCCTTGTGCATCAGTCTATCCAAGAACAAATGCCAAAGGAGTGGTCACCATTCCCAGCAGAGCCTCCATGGTGAAGTGTCAGGAATGTTCACAGAATATTCTTTATGAATGACTATTTTGCTTTGTGCCTACCCTAGAGACACCCATGGCAAAAAAAAGGACTTTGCTATAGACAATTTTTATTACCAAAATTGATTGCAAAGGCTATTTTTACTCAGAAAGACTTTTGTGGCTCCATTATTTATTCTATATGGAATGGTGGCAAGAGGCCTAAGATGCTGATATGCAAGCATTTTCCAATAAATCCTAGTGCAGATCCCCTAACCTGTAGGACGGAACCAAGTAATCATATTTCTCTCTCCAGAATGTACCAGAGAATTTACCTCAAGCAACCACATCATGGGGAGGACTGGAAAATACATTTGTTCTCCGAATATATCAGAAAGCCATCAAAGAGTTCTGCCACTGTTACCTAGGAACGTCTTCTACTGTATCCAAAAAGTAGAGATACTGGTGTACTTTCAGATGATTATCAAAATCTGCAAAGCATCTTGGTCCATGCTAGTAAGAATTGCAGTCAGGTGCCAGATATAAACTTTTTCTTCAAGTACAATGACAGAAAGGGGAATACTAATGAATATTTTGGCACATATAAAGCCTTTTCTGGCTCATTTAGTACCCAAAGGACAGCAAGTCATAATTAAAGCCAATAATGGCAACTCCAGACAGCCATCCAAATATTTTCCTTGTGCCGTCAATACACCATTTTATATTATCTCACATCATACTTAAGTAGTGGAGAGCACACAGGCATCAGGAGAAAAAATTCCAACATGACTGAGTACTACCAATAACTAAATCCAATTACTCCTAACTAAAATTTGTTTATTGCGTTCACAAGGGTTTGCTTTTATTATCCAAATATTTCTTAAAGAACACTTTTTTCACCAAATAATTTGTGTCAACTTGGAAATTGTTTTAATTTTCAAATACTTAATTCTTTGGAACAAGGCCATATGTCCTTCATGAGAAGAGGAAGCATAATTTGTTTGTGAGGTAAAGAACGTTGCTATGTAAAACCCTTTTTACGACACACTAGTCAAGGCGCTTGATAAGTGTAATGTCTCCAAATGAAAAACAAATGGTTCCATTAAAACTAGAATCAATGGCTTAATAGGACTGGGGTTTTTTGCTTTCCAAATTCACAGCAACAACAACAGCAATGGGGAGTCCAAATGAAAACTTTTGATTAAGTTTGATTATGTGATAACTTTTATCAAAGATGTAACTACACCTCCTCATCTTCAATCCACTTACAAAAGCCTGTTTTTTTCCAAAATCAGGCAAGACCAGTCCAACCCAGCTGAAGTCAAAAATTTTGTAATAAATACTGACTCTCAAAATATGTTTGCACAATAAATATTCCTCCAACACTTCCAGTTCACTATCACTTTCCAGATGTCAGTTTGCAAATTCAGTGTAGCTATTCCAGTAATTATAAAACTGTTAATATTATTTTCATGCTTTCATATCATAGTGTAATAACAAACAAGCATACGTCTGTGTCTTAATCTCTGATGTTCGGTAGTACTGGCAGAAACAGGATAACAAACATAAGGGATCTTTCTTATCTGTTAGTTCAGGAGCAAACTAAGCAGTTCATCAAACATGATTATTATCCTTTTAATAGGTGGTTACTGTCACTGGAGTTATCATGAAACCCACACACTCAAAAACTAGAAGGCCACCACGTAATCCATCTCACTGCTGCTGTTACAGGAGAGCAGTAAAGGAGGTGGGGGTTCCTCATTTCCCCTTACATGACCTGACTCTACCATAGCTCTCTGCTAGAAAGCAGTAAGCCCTCAGAGGCCACTGCACTTCCCCGTCCGCACAGAAGGACTCAGGAGCAGATCTGAAGATCTGAGTCTGCACACTGGAAGAAAACAGCTGCACCTTGTAAAGTGTATTTGTTCTCTTTAGAGCCAAGGAAAAAATGATGGGTTTCTAAGTCCCTTTTTCTAAGTTTTTCTTTTTTTTTTTTTTTTTTTTCCTTGGGGCTGTGAAGCTCTGCATCCCATTCTGCATAAGGAACAAATTCATAGATTCATAGTCTGGCCCTTTATTGATAAACAACAAGACAAATATGCAACTGGCATATATCATTAGTCTCATTACTGCCTACAGACGTTCTGTTGGTGATGTACTTGGTGAGCCAGATAGGAATCTCAGCACCAAATCCCAGGCCTGAGACTGATCCCATCTAATTGAAACAAACCCTCTAGTGACTTCAGCAGGAAAAAAGCCTAAGCCATAGCATTCTTTCAAAAATGTGGCTATTTCTACCCTGAAAAATTGTATTGTAAGCTGCGCTTTGTACTTCATTTATTCATGAAATCTGTTTCTGCAGACTGATGAAACTGCTAAAAATTAAAAGTAAGGGATAGGAACTGTGTCAAAAAGAGGCAGCAAACCTAGACTGTTCATTTCTGAAACGAGTTCAGCAATGTTTGATCATTGCTGCTCCTCTTAAGTGGATGTGGTACTGCTGGCAACGACAGCTTCAGCAAACATACATGTATGAAGAGCAGTGCTAAATGTGTTCATGAGGGGGCATCGAATACCAGAAACTTCCAGTGTTCTTCTGCAAAACCCAGATGCCATTAATGAAGTAGGATTTTGGAGTGTTTCAAACACCATGACTTTATATAGCAGCACTTCTTTCCTCCCCTCTCTCTTCTCGTCTTTTTTTTTTTTTTTTTTTTTTTTTTAATTTATTAATTATTATATTTTTTAATTTAAATCTCATAACCTACCTGAAACCTCAAGAAAGGCTATATCCAGACAACCAACTCCAATGAGACAATGAGTGGTGTACATAGTTTACAGCAGAAACTGGCAGTCAGAGCTTCTGCATCAGTCAGGGCACACACACAGACAAGGTAATTGGTAACTATTTAATGAAGGTTATAAAAAGATTTGCACAAAGAAGTGAGTCCTGCAAAGACAAAGATGATTTGTTGAGTGATTGGTCACATCACTTGCCCCAGTCTGACTTCATTAACTCCTGATAATGGAGGAAAAACACCCCTCATATTGCAAGTGCACTAGGGCCATTAAACCTAATTTATTGTGTTAACCACACTGTGAGACAGACAGAAACAAATGATACTTTTTTTCCATGGAATGTTGTTAGAGTTTGTGTACCAAGATTTTTTTTCTGCTTCTACTGGTCTGGCACATCTGTACAACTTTGCCGCCATCTGCTGTCTTCTAAAGAAAAATAAATCACTCTCATTTAAAATTATTGCTGGATGTCAAAGTGGCACAGTGCTGCTGCCAGCAGAGGCCTGCATTTACACGGATTTTTTATCTGGCCTGGGCTGGTTACTCAGTATGCTGAGTAAGGCCTAGGCTCAAATTTTTAATTCCTCCTCAGCTTTACTCAGAAAAAGCAAGAATAGCACAATACCTTTACATATTCTGAGGAGATAGAGAAAGGAAAATATTTTGTTCTTTCTGTTATTCCGAGCAAGCTCAGGGTTTACACTTTACCCATTGGATGCCCAGATGTCTCCTCTATCCCACCACCACTTTTGCTGTAGGCTACCAAGATAGTCGTGACCACAGCAGCATTTTTGGAGAAAAGAATGTTTTCAAGGTGTGACATGAAGGGATCAAAGGAGAACACTGGCTCTTCGAGTGTTACAGGAATTACCTATTCACTGATAAGTAAAGAAGGCTGAAGTTAGAACAGCATTACCTATTCAGGAGCATTCATGAATGGGGAGATGTGCACATGCTCTTCATTTCTAGACAGATTTTTAAAAGGCAGGAATTAGAATAGTGTATGATGAATCAGATTGACCTGCCATTTACCTGAGTCATAAACAATGCAGCCCCTCAGTGGTACCTAGATGTGAACTGTCAGCTTCTACTATTGCAGAGCTGAAGCTATTCCTATAACTGATCCAACCAGCCCCAGCACGACCTTTTTTCTTTCTTTTTTTTTTTTTTTTTTGTCAGTGACATTTTTGTATTGGATCGAAATCACAATCATATTAACTCTGATATAATTATGCTATATATACTTAGTACAATGCAAGTGTTCTTATTTTAATAAATAACCCACTGCAAAATGTATTATTTATAACAGATAATCCAACACTTGCAGAAGGAAGTAGTATATCTAGTATGAAAGGTTTCTTCAAATTCTACCTAATGAAGATAAAGAAAATAGAGAGATCTTATAAAAGTTTATAAAGATCTCTGGGCTTATGTGAACTTTAAAAACTTATTATTAATACTGCTGAAATCAAAAACAGGCATTGGAGAAAGGACCTTCCAACAAAATACTTCTCATCTCTCTGACTGCAGAACTTTTTCTTAAGTTATATACAATGTGATGCCTACGGACACCATTCAGCCCTTCCATGTGTTTGAAAGAGGTGGTTGAAGCAGCATATTTTTGATTTCTTTCTGTTTTGGATTCAATGCTGGTTAAATTTGCTTTATACTGGATATACAGTGATACACTAATTAATTCATTTAGCCCACCCAGTTTGCATGTTATATACCCTGCTATGAACGGTTACAAATGTGAAAATGGAAATGTTGTATGGAAGTGGTAGGGGCATCTACATCTTTATTTCCTTGCTTTCAGACAGGTATCAGTCATGTTCCCAGGCCAAAAAAACAGCTTCCCTCAGCCTAAATTTGTAGGGCCCCAGGTAGGGCTACAAATAATGTGCAGCACTGCAATTACCAGCAGTTTTGGCAGAGGAGTGGAAGACAGGACTAATGAACCACCACTACTCAATAAATTAATGCACATGCACATATAAACTGTGGGAGCACAGAAACACATACATGTAAACACACCTAACCAGTGAGGCACTGTAGGACTGAAGGGAAAAAGAAACTCGAGCCAACTGTCACGTACAGGGCACATCATTAGCAACAAACACACAACTGACAAATATAGAAGAAGAGGAATCAAAGATATTGCCAGCCCTTTTCCATTAAAGGCTGTTTATGAAAAGTAGTGAGGGAAAACTTCTGTGTAACGAAGCCCAGCAAGAATCTGAAGAGCACACAGAGCTGCCGGGGCAACCTTGCAGCATTCTTGAAACAAAGAATTATGCAAAAACTAATACAAACAGTCCCTGTACTGAACAGATCTCTGCTAGAAGATTAAGTTTGTAGTCAAATTACTATTTTGAAATAGTAGCTCTATACATATATGTGTTTGAAAAGGTCTTTGAAGAGATATTTCAAATTTTGTTCCAGAACCAGTTTTGTCTTTCACTTTGGATTCAGTTCTGCTCTTTGGTTTAAAACACAGCAGTCTGAAGCCACCAGTCATAGAATCATAGAATACTTTGGGTTGGAAGGGACCTTAAAGATTATCTAATTCCAACCCCCCCTGCCATGGGCAGGGACACCTCCCACCAGACCAGGTTGCCCAAAGCCCCATCCAGCCTGGCCTTGAACACCTCCAGGGATGGGGCATCCACAGCTTCTCTGGGCAACTTGTTCAAGGGCTTCACCACCCTCACAGTAAAGTCAAGTCACTGAATTAGCCTGGATTTTAACTCTGACAGCTATCTTATATAAAAAGTAAGTATGGCTGGAGGAAAAAAACAACAGCAACAACAAACAAACAAACAACAAAACAAATGACAAACAAACCTATGACAGAGAGAATGACTGGAAATCCTTGATCCTTTTAAGAAGAGGAGAGGTGCTGTAGGCCAAATTAGAAATGCTGAGGAGGGAAAAATGACCATCTAGCTGTGTATAGCAGCAGCCAGAAGTCAGTATGTTGGACATCATCAGGAAGGTTACTGAGAATGTGTGGGTCTGTCTGGATCTACACAAAACCTCAACCACACTGTGTCTGGTACACAGTTCTGACCTCTACATCTCAGGAAGGACAATAGTGGATTTACAGAAGACACAGAGAAGAGCAATAAAAATGATCAAAGGGATGGAGTGGCTGTTTTCTGAGAGACTAAAAAGGCCAGAACTCCAGTGTGGAGAGACAAAGGCTGAGGAGTGTTATTATTAAAGGTACAAACGGTACAAATTCATTAAGATGGTGGATAAGGTGAATGTAGAAGTGTCATTCATGAAATCCTGCAATACAAGAACTAAGGGGCAGGACACTCACTGAAACCAGTAGGGAAATGTTTTAAAACATATACAAGTAATTTATTTATTTATTTATTTATTTATTTATTTTTTCACAGAAGCTGGTGAATTTCTTGTCCTGAGAGGTTGTGGAGGTAGATGGCATCAAAAAAGAATGAGAAACAATATCAAATAACAGTATCAAGACAGATACTCTAGGGCATAGGCAGGGGCGTACCATTTAAACTCCTTAATCCAATGATGCTGGGAGAACACGAGGAGAACAAACCCCAGGAAGAGGCCAGGTTCACATGCTGTGCCTAAACTCTACCTTTTTCTTTCACCTCAGGACAGAGGGGACAGCACATTGGCTTAGATAGACTACTGCTCAGACCCAATCAGACACTTTTTGTTCTTATGAATACAGCTTTTGTGTTGAGAATTCCCTCTGTGTAAGAAAAGCCACCCTATCATGATATACTGGGAACGTGAACGGTGCTGATGCTTTAGCAGATGACTCTCAAACTGGCTAATGAGAGCACATACTGATAGAAGAATACACACCTATATGTAAGAAATACCAACAGGGTTGTTCTAGCTATACATCCATGTACCCTCTAGCAGCAGCTTGAATCACTCTGGGATTGTAAGATTAGAAAACAGCTAGCTCTACTTTGTGAGGCAATGTAGATAGCAAGAGAAAGACTCACAAAATCTCTGGATGCAAGGCAGGACAACTTGTGTCCATGGACCACTAGTTGTAACTACTATGAACATAGTTGGGAATATCATGGAAGTAACTAGCCAATCTAATCGCTTCAAGGGTGCTGCAGAGTGGAATAAAATGTATTGATGGGAACTATTTTAATCATGTTATTCTTTCTCTTAATTGTTGTTCATTTAAGAAGACTGTTTTAATGCTTGTCTTCTTGTCAACCACTGTAGCAAGAGAGAAATCACTTCATCCAACATCAGCTAAGAACAGCAGAGGTCCATGATGTGCCCTAAGAGTATAATAGAACTGAAAGATATTCAATAACAGAAAAAAAAATGCTTGGATAAGAATTTATTCTTTGCTTTCATGTGTCTTGCATATTTTTGTAGTCACAAGTTTTTTGTTGATTAAGGAGTTTTACTTTTACCCTCCTTTTTTACACCAGCATCTCTGCTGATGAAGGATGGATAGGGAAAGTGTTGACCTTTCCCTTTATGTTCCAGTTAATAAACACAAATAACACTTTCTTGTATCTGTGCCCAGTTTGGATAAAACACAGTCTGATAGGAACTGTATCCCAGATGTTACATCTGATAATTAGGCAGCTTTAAAATGTAACATAGCTGAATGTTATTAAAACAACTAAAATAAAATTAAACCTTCATCCCTGACATATTTTTTTTTTCCTCCAGGAAAACATAAGCTTTTGCCTTGAAAATGTCATTTTAAAGAAGAAGCATAATGATTTAGAGGAAGGTAGATTTCAGTTCTAGCTTGTCTGTATTAAGTACTTTGCAATAAACTGCTTGTCAGTGGCTTATTGTAGGCAAAACAGTCAGCTGGTAAGCTCTGTAGCTTTTGTGTATTCTAACACACTTCCAGTATGATCCAGAAAATCCAGGCAAGAGGTAATATATTTGATCACATGACTTGTTATCTTAAATGGTTTCATATGTGGTATTTGCTCTTGTTATTTGACATGACTCAAGTTGACCTCATTGTTTGTATGCCTGAGAGGGAACAATTATGTAACTACTAAATGGTATGGTAGACAGCAGTGCCATGCAGGACAGAAGAAAAAAGAGAAATGCAATGTCTACCAAATTATCAGAACATCTTATATGTATATTATGCCTATTTTTTTTTTTTTGTACTGTCCTATATTAGAGAACAGTGAAAAAGATCTGGGTTAATCTGGTAGTTCTTGTAGTCATTTGGGACTACAATTTTTGTGATTCTCACTTAATCAGAAGCTGAATATTCAGTTATAAAATCTTAGGGAAGATGTTGAGGCAAGTATGTCTTTAGTTTTATCAGTGGTTTTTAAACAACAGTTAAATAACATAGCATGAATTAAAGCTGAGCAAGTCACAAACACTGCAATTTTCTTTTTGGTACTGACCTCCTTCTTGCAAAAGCATTTGTATTAACAAGTTAGAAAATGAAAGATGAAAGAGCCCTGGAAAATTCACTGGTGTCTATTTAATCTAATTTTGAGGTTCTTTATTTTAGTTTTCCTGGTATAGGTTTCAAGTTTTTGTAAGTAAAAACATTTAATATTTTATGAAACTGCAAGCTGTCCTCTTAGAACTATTGTGCTAGATTTCAATTACCTTGAAGTCTTCATGGAAGTTTTTGTTGAGCAGACAGAGGTTACTAGACAAAGTCATTCTATTGTTCTGAAGTCTCTGACTCCAATCTCATCTTATCAAATATCAGTAGCCAGTGAGTGACTGGATGGACAACACCTAGCTGAACCAGCACAGTGGGCAGTGTGCTAATGTTTCAGAAGTGTGGGCAATTTCTGCTGATTTCATAAGGAACCAACTTGAATTGCATGGCAAAAGGATGCTGGAGATACTTCAAGACAACATTAAACCATGTCGTAATTAACAAGCTTGTTACGCATCCTGTAAAGATTCCAGTGTCCTGACTAAAGCCCACACCTGAGGAACTGCAATCTGTACTCCCTAGTTCTTCCTCCCATTTCAGTATTTTCTGTTTTAAGCCTTACAGGTTTCTGGTGTTGCTATGCACATTAACTAAATGAGAACTGTCTGACTGGCCAAACTCAGAGGGTGGTGATCAGTGGCACAGAGTCCAGCTGGAGACCTGTGACTAGCAGTGTTCCCCAGGGGTCAGCGCTGGGTCCGGTTTTGTTCAACATCTTCACCAACATCTTAATGACCTTGATGAGGGAATAGTGTCTGCCCTCAGCAAGTACGCCAATGACACAAAGCTGGGAGGAGTGGCTGACACGCCAGAAGGCTGTGCTGCCATTCAGCGAGATCTGGACTGGCTGGAAAGTTGGGCTGGAAGAAACCAAATGCAGTTTAATAAGAGCAAGTGTAGAGTCCTGCACCTGGGAAGGAACAACCGGACGTATCAGTACAGGCTTGGGGATGACCTGGAGAGGAGCTCTGAGGAGAAGGACCTGGGGGTCCTGGTTAATGACAGGTTGACCATGAGCCAGCAGTGTGCCCTGGTGGCCAAGAGGGCCAGTGGGATCCTTGTGTGCATTAACAGGAGCGTGGCCAGCAGGTCAAGGGAGGTGATCCTCCCCCTCTACTCTGCCCTGGTCAGGCCTCAGCTGGAGTACTGTGTCCAGTTCTGGGCTCCCCGGCACAAAAAAGACAGGGATCTCCTGGAAAGAGTGCAGCGGAGGGCCACAAAGATGATACAGGGCCTGGAGCATCTTCCCTATGAGGAAAGGCTGAGAGACCTGGGTCTGTTCAGCCTGGAGAAGACTGAGAGGGGATCTCATCAATGTTTATAAATACTTGAGGTGTGGGAGACAGAGGGATTTGGCCAACCTCTTTTCAGTGGTTTGTGGGGACAGGACAAGGGGCAATGGCAAAAAGATGGAGCACAGGAAGTTCCGCACCAACATGAGAAAGAACTTTGTCACAATGAGGGTGACAGAGCCCTGGAACAGGCTGCCCAGGGAGGTTGTGGAGTCTCCTTCTCTGGAGATATTCAAGGCCCGTCTGGATGCCTACCTGGGCAGCCTGCTCTAAGGAATCTGCTTTGCAGGGGGGTTGGACCTGATGATCTCTTGAGGTCCCTTCCAACCCCTACAATTCTGTGATTCTGTGAAAATTGCTCAACTGAAGCACTAGAGGAAAGCAAACTGTTCAGAAAAACAAAAACAAAAACAAAAACCAGTAAATACCTTCGGCTGTCGCATGCCCAATCAATGTGTGCTAGTTGGCTCTCTAGCCTGATAAACCTTCATTTTTTCTAATGGAATTGTTGATGCACATTGAGAGGACATGAGCCCAGATATGACAAACTGTTTCCCTGGAGCGTGGAACCGACTGTTGCCAGCTCTCAGGGAGGCAGACACTGGTGCACAGGGATTTATTAAAGCTTTCCTGGGATGCTTGACAACACGATCTTGCCTCCAGATACTGTGTTTCTTTTAATATGTGAGTAGTAAAGTCAGTTTTAATTAGCATGACTGTAAAGATGACCAGAGCAAATACCAACTACTGTCAGCATGGTGATTACAGGTTCCTCACACACACTACAAGTATTTACTTTGTTTATGTGGTAGAAGTGGATGGCAAAGTACAGCAAACGTGATTTAGCTCACTGCCTAGGAATCCAAAGGAGGATGAGAAAGATATTTTTGCTTACTGTGACACATTCAGTGTTTTGCTCTGAATTCCCTGAGACTCCATTTAGTGTCACAGACATGAGAGAGAAGTAAATGGATTAAATGGCTGATTAGAGTGCTCTTGTCCCTCAAATAGCTGGGATGGAACCGTACCAAAATACAGTTTTCAGGCTATGGCACAGCTTTAGGAGCCTGCTGTTTTAATCTGTTCAGCACAGTCTGGTAATAACTGTGCTCAGTTATCTCCCTCACAGCTGCTACTTCCCAGTCTGAAAGTGATACTGCACTGTGGAACCGCAGCATTTCCCACACAGCCCCAAAGCCCACGTACTGGTACTCTGAGGTGGTACTGCCTGACAGTGCTATCCTGAGGCAGAAGGCAATTACTTTCCCAGACACATGATGTCAACTTTTCCACTTAAACAACATTCAGCCTTAGAGGGTTCTTTTTTCTGTAGCAGCAAAGTGGGGAGTATCAACACCTCTGCTCTTTTGTAGTGCTCATTAGACCACATGTTCCTTCCTAAGTTCGCTTTTGTGATATGATCCACTCCTTTCTGTAGGTCTCAAAAATATTATTCCACGCAGAATGCCTTGAGAAGGTAATGGTTTTCCTGGATGTGTCTAGGTCATTCTGACATAACCCCTTTCCTGTAATATTGTCTGTCTAACTGTCAATGTGTTCAACAAATTTAAAATGCCATTAGAAAGATTATGGTTTGTGTTCGATACAGATTTCCTCCAACTCAAACCACTGTGAAAATGCCTGTAATATTTAAATACTGTCTATACTGTGCAGAGATAGAGTAGGATTCTGTTTTCTGCTGACTCCTGTCTGAAAAGCTCCTCCAATATCAAAGTTATTTTCATCCGTGTCTAACATGTAAGATTTTTGAAACAGCATTTAGCTAAAAATGGAAGCTGATATACAAGTGTATGCCAACTTTCCAAGTGCTGAATTACAATTACTTTCTTGCCTCGCTGCCACCTATGAAGAATTTGGCTACACAGTAACCCAGAAATGGGCAATCTTGGTATGCAATAGAGCTGTACTCAACTAAATATCTCCAAGTAATTACAGAATTACAAAGCTGACCCTGTATGATGGCACAGTCCATGAGCATGTGGGGACATCTCTCTCCCTGATTAGGTAAGTAAATTTTATCTCTTTTAGAAACACCTTTATCTTCCTGGGCTTGATGACAGATTTATTTATTTATTTTTCCTGTACTTCCTATGTATGTGACTCTCATTTTGTAAAGTAATAGGACTCCCTGGGCAATTAAACAATTACCAGTAGTGACATTAAGGCAAGAAGAGAAAACAAGGATACTATGGGGAGACTGGGAGACAAGAGCTTGCCAACAGGCTACACCTTTATGGATTATGTCACGTCCTCCAAGGAGTAATCACTGGTCCCTGAGCCAAGCAGTTCTATGTGGCTCATGCCCACTCCGCTATGCTGCCATGGGGAGTGGTTGCCTATGTCTGTGCTGACAGCTGGGGTGTGGTAGGAGAACTGGGACCGTCTGGATAAAAAACAATCAGGGTTCAGTCTCTAACTGCAAAGATGTAGACATTTGAAACAAAAAGAGCTACACGAGGTCAAAAACCTGAAGAGTGGAAATGAGGTAGTCAAGGAGAATGAGACAGGCTAGACATAGCACAGATTAGAGAACGTATGGTAGAAGTCAGTTAATAGGTGAGAAAACATTAGTCTGTGGGTTAATACAGTGCGCTGTATTCACTTGTACAGAAATGTGGCTTGGGTTCCTTGTGCAATAAAAGTGATTCAGAAAAAGAAGTTAATATAGCACACACTGGTCATGCTCTGTATCCAGAAGATCTACGAAGTATTTAGGAGATGATATATCTAGTTAAAGGTACTATTTAGTACAAGAATAAATTAAATCTATCTAAGAACTTATAAAATATATAGAATCACAGAATGTCAAGATACTCAGTACTGATCTTATTTAGGAATGGTCCTTTCCATAATTCTGTGGAATATTCAGCTAGAGGCATGTGTCCATTTTCATTGCCTTACTGCCTAAGAAAAGTGTCCATGTTCCTAAATGGATTTCCAAAGCACATATTTGCTCAGAACAGACTTTTGAAAACTCTAAATGAAATCTGCATGTGTATGCCAGTGTTTAGGTGTTAGTGTTCAGGTTTGGAAAAAGACGGTTGGAAGTTAAAGGATGTGAGAAGTGCATCAAGTATGAATTTTTTTCTCTATGACCTCCTGTAGGAATCTGTAGTCTTTGTGAAGTCATGTTTTCTTTCATAAATCTGTAAATAATTTTCAAGGAAACAAAAAATGCCATGTTAACATTCCAGGACTATTTATTTCTATTATTTTAGTTATGTCCCCTCTATATACAATTCTAAAAAGATGTGTATATATGCATATATATATAGGTTGGTCATTTCATGCAGATATGCCTCCACCTGGACAAAAGGCTTTAAAACCAAAATCCCTTGAAAGGCAAAGTGGTAAGAGAGAGGTAACAGCTCATATAGACTGTTATATTTTACAATAGAGAATGTAACTTTTAAAAGTCATAGGCTTATGGTTTACCTTGCTGAATTCAACACAATTAACAAACGGAGCACAGTTTATCTCCCACAATCTTCTATTTTTCTCCAGAAAGGTGCCTTTTCTGCCCTGTGATTCTTTTTTGTTCTTTATGTGCAATTTGATGGATCCCTCACCTGTGTTTTTGGTTACTAGAAAGCACTGAAAAGAATACAGATAATGCAGAGAAGGACTTCCTGGTCTCACTGGAATATCAAGGCACATTTTAGCCCTGAGATGAAGATCAGCTATGGCAAGGAAGAGCAAAGCCTTCCTTTCACCCTTAAGAGCTGTAATCCCTGCTCCCCTCATAAATGGCCATTGGAAAAAGTCCACGACTGATAGTGTTTTCTTCAGGCAGCATCACAGTTTGTCTTACTTTATTTTGCCAGGATGGATATTTTTGCTGAAGCAGTGAAGAGCAATGTCTATGGCTGCAAGCACCTTTCAGTGACATGTTTTCAAAAAGAGGCAAAAAAGTATCAGGGAAGATGTTGGTTTTCAAGGGCTGCCAGGGAAGACAAACCACCCCCTTCCTGTGGCTCTGGTGACATGCTTATGTCCTGCTTTTGAAAGGTCTGCAGGAAACGATGAGACAGAAACCAAATTATTTTGGCAGAGAGCAGTTATCCTTTGGAAAACTAACTTGTATATTACAGCAGAGGCTTTGACTAATGCTGCACTTTGAGAGAATCTTAATACAAACATAACACAGTCAGGAAACTGTCTTCAACGCCTACATTGACAGGCACTTCTTGGCCTCACAGAAGTCCAGTTACTTCCCTCTGGGTCCCTGAAGCAGCAGCTCAGCTCTGTCCTTACTCTAGTGGCAGATATGCAGCTTTCCCCTAGTCAGTGTTTCTGGCAAGCAAACTGTTACTCTTGCAATAGTGGAAATGGGAAAACCTGCATTTCTCCAAACTTGCCAGGATACCAGGACTCAGGAGGACTCTTCTAACAGACTGCCAGCTGGACCAAGAATAATGAAGTTCCAAGGTTTAAACAGTGGTCTGCTCTGGCAGTTCCTAACGTAAAAAGATACTTTTACTCCCCTTCTCCCAGGTTCAAACCTCCCCCTTTTTTTTTTTTTTCATTTTTTGGTTCCCTTTCTTGGGCTTCTATGGAATAAAGACTGAAAACAAACAGCATCCCTGCCCCCACTTCAGAAGAACATATTTTTTTTCTGCTTTTCTTGGCCGAGTGCTCCTTTCATGCTCAGTGGGTATCCTTGGGATATTTCCCAAGGCAGGCTCTGCACAATGGCCCAGCACCAAGAAGTGTGGCTGTCTAGTGCCTAACAACGACATGACCTGCAGTGGCTTAAATTTATAATTGATGTCTCAGATAATATGTGAACTCAAACCAGCCTCCCAGCCTCATAACCACACCACAGTCTCCTGAAAGAAGCAGGTACTCTCCCTGGCCACAGTTCCCTTTCTGAAGGTTCCAAGATACAGAGAGTGTTTTCTTTGTTTATCATTCATGCAATAACAGGAAATCCCATACAGAGAAGAATGAGATTTTATTGATTCCCAGAACTGATAACACATTGAAAGCTAAATTGGTTTAGGGCAAAAGAAACTAAAAAGCCACAAATACATGCACACACAAACACGAACAAAAACAAAAACAAACAAAACCCAACACAACACCCCACATTTGGTTGTATGTTATTATTATTAATCAGTAGTTGCAAACTTGCATTGGCCTCAGCAGAGCTAAGATTTCACCTCAAACACATTATCGGTGCAGTTGACTATTCTCTACTACACTGAAGATTTCTGAGCCACATTCTCAAATTCTAAGAATTTGAAATCAGAGATCACTTGCCACAGGCATCAGCTGAGAAACCACAGAGTACAAAGGTAGTTGTAAATTCATAGTAACATCAGATTTGCAATTAAGTTAATTTCTAGATCAAACCAGTTATTCAGATACCTTAGCACTATCTAAAATGCTTGCAACATGATACCTGAAGTTATGTAATACATAAAGATTAGGGGAACATATTCTGGTAGTTCTTCCAGCTTTTGACCAACAACTGAATAATTTGGCAGAAGTCTTTCAGGCCTTCCAACACAAACGACAAACACAGGATTTGCACAAGAACATTGGCCATGTCACTGTCTTTACAGGGATAAAAATGCATCCAACATTAAATGAATTCCATCACAATGTTTCCATAACTCACATCTGTCTGATAGGTTTGCCAGTTCTCTGGCCTTTTAAAATCTTGGAGGCAATATTCAACATGCAACCAAACTTTTGGGTACCTATTGTGCTTTGCTGCAGACAAGTGATTGCCAGTTGCCGTGATAAATATTTATACTTTCCTTTAATGTTCAGCTTTTGCCTTCCTAATGTATGGAGAAGGTAACTCACAGGCATAAGCAGACTCAGCCGATGGTTGCCCTCAGCTACCTGTCTGTCTGATTGCTCTTAACATCCCATAACAGGGAAACCTGAATAATCCATCCAGCCATTTCTAAAGTGCTCCACTATAAAATCAGGACTGTTTCTTTTTACAGTATAGAACATAGTGATTTGCAAGCCTTTTTACACACAGTTCAACTGTCCCTTCAGTAGAGATGGCAGTCTTTGGCAGAAGCATGTCACAGGCATTGGGAAGGCCTCAATTTTCAAGCTCAGTTCCATTGTGCTGAATGCCACCAAGTTACTGTTGTGTGTTACCAGCTGTCTTTATTTCTATACAATAAATTAACAGCATATTGTTTATGAATTTCAACAGATGACTTCACCAAAACCAGGATTTGCATAATGCCTCTCTATGATAGGCCAATGGTAACAATCAGACTATTTACAACATGTATCAGGAGTCCTTTGACATTTAAAAAGCGGTAGACAAATACTGAACTTCTGCTCTTCAATAGTTGATTTAAACTGAAATACTCTACCATATCATTCTCTTCTAAAACATGAAAAATATAACTGCACCATTGTAATTCAGCTTCCATCAGTATCTGAATGTGAACACAAACTAGGTTCTAACTGTTCAAAGTGTGTTTTATGAAGGTTTGCAATGTTTTAACTGCACAACCTAAGGGTATCCATCTATAATTAAGGTTTTTTAATTAGACTAAATATAGCTTTTGTATTTTGTTGAGCCTTAGTTTATTTAATGATGGGAAAAGCAAAATTAGGACTGGATTATCACTTTGTAATCTGGCTTGAACAAAGGGATAGCATGCAGTGGGTCTGTGCCCCTAAACTAAGAAAACTTCTGGTCTTGCATCAGATAAAATTGAAGTCTCTTTAGTACATTTCTCTTAGCAAATAACTGGGGAAGTGGCTCAAAGCAGCTTCTGTAGTTCCACAGAGCCTGCTTTACCTCTCTTATCAGTAGGATTGAGCTCAACAGAGAAGTAAGAGGCACTCTCTGTATTCACTTGGATGTAGTATGTGATGATATAATAATAATGTACATATTTGGAATTTAATTGTAACTACATTGCATTCTTAAGCATTTTGTTAAATGTGGATTACTTAATATGTCTTCATTATTTATAAGGTTAATATAGCTTAATTTTCGCAACACATGCAAATCTATCTCTGTTTACTTAGATGTTTAAGTCATTAGAATTAGTCTTCCACAATCAGATTTGAAAGGAGGCTTACTCACATTTGCAGGTGGAGATGGTTTGGCCCGAGCCAGCAATAGGACTTGTGGCTTCAGTAGTAGGAATGGCTAAATTAAATGCATATCCACTTCTCCAGCAGTCTCAAACTGAAGATTAATCCTTTCAAAGACAGAACTAGAAGCAGCTTCCACTAATACAGCCATCTATAGAGTGGGACATTGAAGTACACCAGTTCCATCACGCCCTTTCTGCTATAGGGACTTTATATTCCAAGGGAGCAAGTAAAGGGGGCATCTCTCTTCAGAGTTTTTACAAGCAACCTGAGGAAATCTGTATCACAAATGAGGTACACCTATAAATTAGTCACTGTTAGTGAGAGCTGATAAGAAGCACCGGTAATTCACGTCTTGGTTTCCCACATCTCCAAATTCCCGTCAGCACTAACTTACAAATGCCTCCCTCTAGGTAATATTACGCTCTGAGTTGTTCTTGCTGCTCTCCTGGCAGCCTTGTCATCCTCTGCAGCTGATTCCCTTTCCCTATGCTCTGGAATCATTTTCCAGGTTAACCTGTTTCTTGCAGCATGGAGGTTGTAAACTCCTTCCATCAACTTCTTCCATCGCACTGTGACAACTCAGGCTGCTTAGGACCACAAGTCAGACACATCCTGCAATATGCAGTTCCTGTACTGCTTTAAGCAGCAGACACATCCTGAACTGCAAGAGCAAGAGACTTAATTGATTCAATTTTAACTCGGAATTCTCTTTCTAATCTAATTTTCAAAAGGTCATATTAAAAAAAATCTGATGTAGGTCTGGTGTTATTTGATGGTATTTTTGCTTCCTTCCCCTGAATAGTCTTAATTTTATTGGAATTAATTTCATAAAGCAAGCTGCAATCAAGCTTGCTATGAAAGCTCTGGTTTTGCTTTCTATGGATCTTCAGCTTTGACTTAGATACCTTGTGATTTTTTCCAGTGGGTGTGAATATGAAAGACGAGTTACTGAAGATACTTTAAAAAGATTAATGAGACAGCAACTAAATTTTGAGTTGAACAGGAAGGACTTCTATAGTGAGTTGGTAGGCTGAGGAACTGTTTCCCAGAGGACTGAGTAGAGCTCTGCTCCTGGGATTTCTAAAACGAATGGAGCTGGAGCACAAGAGTGAATGGATCTCAGCAGTTAAGGCAGTAAAGATCTACTGTATTCTGTTATTTCTATCAAATCCTGTTTGCTTTCTTAGTTTCCAGCTAATCAATTTTATTTGAAGGTTAAAAAAGTTTTCCATGTTGATTTCTTTGTTTTGCCATAGGCCTATAATTGATCTGTTTACTAAAATGGTATTGCATTCAGGTATCAGTAAGATGTGGACTGCATTGCTTTGAACAGAAGACATACTGGTCACCACCTTGTGAAGTGATTTGCATTATGAAGAAAATTAAGTTTAGTTGTTTAGTAGCTGTGACTTATACTGACTATATAATAATGTTCAATGCTTATGTGACCAGCTCACTATTTTTTATGACAAAACACTTTGATATTAATCTAAAACTGGAATATAAACAATTAAGCAATGTAAACTTCACAATCATTTTTACTTGCCAAAGGATAGAAAACCATGTGAAACTCTTAGACAGGATCTTCCTGATGGGATTTTGCAGGGCAAAGGAAGACAAAAATCCAATATATAAAACAGTTCACATCTCCTGTCTTGCAGATATCCCACATGGATCCACATAGAACTTAGGGAAGTATTTTTGTGTAGAGTCTCTGTACCTGTGCACGGGGCAGGGCCCTACAACCGCATCTGAGTAAGGCAGTGTCTGAAGTGTATGATCTGCAAAGCAATCTGCAAAAAAAAAACTGCAAAAAAAGTTGCTATTTTTTAAAGGGAGATTTTCCCTACACTGAGGATGCTACAGGAGAACCTTAGCACTGGGTCTGTCAGTGTTTCTGCAGGGCTGGTGGAGGCTGTACTACTCTGCCACAGACCTGGATGGGTTAGGGGAAGGCATCACTGCTTCTGTTGGACAAAAGAGTCACCACCAGACACCCAGCTCTTCTGCTCTACCTGCTCTGAGACCATCTCTTTACTTCACCATTCCCTGCAAATCATTATTTTTCTCTTCAAGGACTGAATCATGGCGCTCTGCCTGTGTCCTTGTTAAGATCTCAGCTAGAAAAATGCCTTTGCTTAAGAAAATAACATCATGGGAAAGGCCATGGCAACACAAACACTTATTTTGCCAGAACAGATTTATACTGGATGGGTGGGTAGTTCAGATGGCCATGAACACTTAATAAAGCTCATTTTTCTAGTAATCCCCCCACTTTCTTTTTTTTTTTTTTTTTTTTTTGTCTTCTTTTCTTTTTTTTTTTTTTAAAAAAAAAAAGATTATAGAGACAAGCGTTTTAGTGGAAACTTCCAGATTTAAAACAGATATGATTACCTTCTTTTAATATTTTTTTCCTGTCACCTTAGCAATCTAGGGAAGACCATTTTTAGTCTAAATAGACTGTATCTTATTATACCTTTCCAACTCCTCGGTCTTTTATTTCTTATTTTTATATCCAAAATCCTAGTAACAGCCTGTAAGACATTTACATTCCTGCATTCTTGCCCCGGTTTTGTTGGGTACACAGTATTCTTTCTTTTTCTTTTTTTTTTCTCTCTCTCTTTGGTAACATAATCTTTCCGCATTTTTCCAGGTTTGGACAAACAGAAATGTTTTCAGCTTCCAGTTGGTGTAAAAAAAAAAATAAATCAAAATCAAACAACTCTGGCCTTCAGACATGAATTTAAAACATTAAACTGAATGTGGAGAGAAGAATATTAAATCTAGGATGAGGAATTAAAAACACTCTAAGAACTTTCATAGAACTTAGAGAATTTAAGACCTGGCCAAACCAATAGATCTCTTAGTTTGATTCCTGTTTGTCATAGCCATTATACTTTACCCCTTTATTACTATATTGTGATCTGCAACTATTTTCAAATGAAGAATTACTTCTAGAAAAGTACGCTGTTTTGAGGTAAGAGTATCAAGGGTTAGACACTCAACCACTTCCCCTGGCATTGATCAATCATGCACAATGTTAAAAAGCATGTGCATCTTCTCATTTGAATTTGCAGGCTTCAGCTTATAGCACTTGGTTCTCATTTTCCCTCTTTCTATGATTAATATCATAGAGCCCAAGTGTCCCTGATAATCTCACACAGAGAAGTTATTTGTGAACTTATCTAGTCACCCTTGGTCCATTTTGGGGCAAAATGAACACACTGCGCAGCTAATGCTGTTACATGAAGTACCTGGGCTGACATAATGCCTCGCTGCCTCCCAAAGAGGCTGGCCTTCTTTCCTTCCCCTCCTCTTACTCCTTCCCGCATATTCTTATCAATTCCCTTCTACCAGCTTTGCTTCTTGTCTAACTGTCTAAGCAGATGACTGAATCCCCTCTAGTAGGGGAAAAAGAGTTGATGCACCTCCCTCAGAAGGGGGAATATCCTTCTCCAGAGTTAATGATGTACATAAGCTTATTGAATGGTGAGGCAGGTGAAAGGGACAAAATGGGACCGCAAGGCCACGAGGAGGATCAGCCTGAGGGCAGAGATGCTGACAGAAGAGAGGAACTCAGCTGTACTGTCTAGCTCTGCCATAAGGCTCCTCGTGCAAGCTCATTTCTCTAGCCTTGAAACACTTTATGGATCTACCCTGTACCCTCTCCAGGTTTCCAACAGGCTTAAAACATTAATGCCAAGCTGCTTGAAATATTCCCTAGGTGTCACCCGCTGTCTCCTATTATATCTACTTTCAGATCACTGATGAAAGCCACGAGGGCCATCATGTCTAACATTGGTTGCTCTGGAATGCTGCCCCAAAACCCCATCTGCTAATGATCCCCTCATGAACATTTGTTTCCTGAGATCTGCCATTTTGCTGGTCCTTCAGATATCTTGCACAAACTCTACTGGTATCAAATAATGCCATTTTTCTTAAACTTCAAAGATATTAATTGAACACTTCACAAGAGATTTTGTATTACTACATCTCCACAATTATGTATATTTGATCAAATTTGAAACTGGGTCTGTCTGAAGCAACCAATTTTACATGAACCATACTGAATTTCTTATAGATCTGTTCAAATCACACCAATATACACTCCCCAGACTGCTGCGTTGGATTTCATTCCAGTTATCTCACTAGCACCAAGCTTCTCTTAGCGGGCTACAGCATTATCACTTCTGTTAGCTTCTCTGGTTACCTACATTTCCTGGACACAGGTTCTCTGTTCCCCCTTTCCAAATACAGACCCAACAGCTAATCTGCCTCTGGTTCCCAGAACCCCAAGGCACTTGCAGCAAGACTATAGTTGGAATTACATTTTACATCTTATAAAGTGCCTGCTAGGTCTACGCGCTACTGCACACATTGCATGCATTTTAAAAACATTACTGCTCTTTCTTACTGACATACCTCTGTTGATACTGCAGATAACTTAGACCTCTAATCCCATGTTTTCAGTCCCATTCTCTACAAAATCCTTCAATTTCTTTCATCAGTACCTTTATTTCCTTGAGCCTGTTCCATTTTATCTACCCATTTAGAGTACCTGGCTTCTTTGTTTTTGTTAACGTCTCATTCCCCTGAAGAAACATTTGCATTAAAAGGTTCAACTGACTTCCTCAACATACTAATTGCTTGGTCAAGCTATAAGATTTAAAACAAAGGATTGCCCTTTATTCCTAATGACAATACGAAGGTTTTTGTAACAAAGGTGGATACACAGTTACACATCAGCATTAAAAACACACTTAAAGATTAAAAAATGGACAAAAGTTTTCATCACATAGACAGCATCCCCTCAGTTATTCCAACTACAATTTTTGATTGATGTAATCCTTTATCAGCTTCTTCTATGATAATAAAAAATAAAAATAATACAAAAAATTAGGAAAACAAAAGAAGCAATGCTTCTGTAAAATCACTTAGCTCTCGATCCCACAAGTGCAAAACTCATCCAGGAACTGTGTGGGAAGCTGACAGATCGGGGCATGCCATCTCAGACACTGTCTCAGGGTGGCCCGATAGAGGCAGCTCTGCTTCCCTGCTCTGTCCTTACTGGCTCTTGCAATACAGTATGGATCCCTGGCATTCCACTTGCTCCTCAGCTCATGCCATATGTAAGTGTGAAAACAACATACTTTTCCTACCATCTATCACAGCATTTACTTCTGCTTGAATGACAGAAATGTCTGCCACGGTGAGGGAAACAAACAACACGTTGCTTTGTACTGTTCAAAACAGAAGAAAAAACAGTTCCTTTAAAATGTACTTAGATTGAAATGTCAGAGAATTGGGCTTTGCGATATTGTGAAGCAAGTAATGAAAACCCTGCAAAACAAACACAGGCATGCAATGGAGAAAATGTTGTCTTAGCATTGGGACCTATGCAAGGGATGTGCAAAGTCATTCTGCAGAGGACAAATTCCACATTTAATGACTACTTGTCTAAATTTAGGACTATATGATACACTTAATCTACACAAGATACACACTGATATCAGTGGGATCCTGGCATTAAGACCAGGGGGATAAACTAACCTTTGGTACTGTGACAACTATGTCAGGCTTAATATTGTGATCGTTTCTCAGTTGAGGTAACATTTCCATCTTGATTGTCACTGTTATTTCTGCACTTTGATTTTCTTCTTTCCAGTTTTCCTTTTGCTGGTATTCCCTTTCTGTTCCCATTTCTATTTTTTCCTCCCTTCCTTTCAAGTTTTTGTCCCTGTAATAATTCCTACTACTTCTCACACTTAATCCTGATTGCCTCCAATCAGAAAGGTTTGCTAAGCATTCTAACTCATGCCACTAGATTTTAAAGTTAAAAACAAAGAGACAACTAATGTCTTCAGGATATTATTTCAAGCTGCCTATTTGTAGAGTCCTGGAGAAAATGCTGCAAAAGTTTACCATGAGTTCATATTTAGAATATTATAACATTTTTTTATTATTATTTTTATTTTTTTTCTCTCCAGGGAAAGCAATGGGTGTAACCACCGTAGCATAAACTATTCCACAATAGTTGCTCTTAAATAACTCCTTGCAGCTTTTAGAATAGTGCATAAATAGCTTATGCTATGAGAGCAGTATCAATCATTTTCCTTGTGTAGACAAAGGATTTTGTAAACAGGACAGCTTGGCACATGGTTGACTTTAATGTAAACTTAAATTCTGGGGAAAAAGGATATATCATGGGTTTGTGCAGCACATCAGCTGGGGAAAATGGAAGACTTCACAGGCTTAAATATGGCTTTTCTTGTCTCTGTTTTCTATGAACCACATTGTTGGCTCTTCTCTGACCCTAATTGTTGTATTGTGATCTTTCTGGCCTCCAGCTTTGTTCTAATGATTAAACAAGACTAACATGTTTTTTGAGGTCATAGTGATAATATGATAGTCCCTCTGAAGGGATTTGGTAAACAGAATACAGCAGTAATGCACTGTGGTATTATCACAACCTTAATTTTGACTTTTGGCACTATAATCACTTAAAAAACTCCAAGTGTTTTTAAAAGCTTTAAATATCTAGTGTGCAGAAAGACAAACAAACAAACAAACAAAAACACAGTAATAAGCAAAATAGGTTTAAAAAGAAGAAGGCTTGCTCAGTTTCTTTTCTGGAGCACACTGAGCAATTACTAAAAGGAGTACAGCTATTAAGTGATTCCTCTGAAGGATAGCATTCCTACTATGTAGCCCCTCCTGTTTAAGATGACATTCCAGAAGTAGCTTCCAAAATAACTAATACAATTCTGCCTCACTCTGAGATTCCTGGTGAGCAAGTGATTTTTAGTGATCCCACTGTCCGTCACATGGGATTTGACTCTAGGGTTATTGACTCCAACATTCCTAGGCACCTATGTGGAGATCAAAATCATCTTTTGGCAATGTTTGCTTCTTCTCACAGACTATAAAGAATGTCAGAACTCTGGCTTAGATTTAAGTAACTACCTTTTAAACATCCAAAGCTAAGTCAGATATGTTACCATGGCCAGTGCTCGTCCTACCTTTGAACTGTACATATGTTAGATTTAATGATGGACATTAGGATTCAAATAAACCACTGCATGCTGCCTCAGAAAATCATACTATTACATCAGACTTGGACAGAAACAAACAACACAAAATAGAGTGATTACAAATGGCATCATTCAGAACACTGACAGACTTTCACTTCTTGGTGTCAGGCCCTATTTCAGCAAAACCCTTTTGTTCATGCTCAACTTATAGCATGCAGTTAGTCCCGTTGATTTCATTTGGGTTCAGGTTCAGTTTGTGGGAGTATTCGGACACATAAATACAACTAGTTTTGAATCTGCTGGATCACTGTCTCAGGGAACATCCTTAAGACAACACGTAGAATGTGAACAACAAATACGTTAATAGAATTTGCCAATGATAATTAAGCAAAATCTTTACAATAGTGTGAGGATACTGAAATAATAAAAACAGTTCTTTGCCCTTCTACAGAACTTTTCAAGCAGATATGCCTTTACTTATGTATTTACAAACAGTAGTTTAGCCTCTTGATCTCTGTAAAGATAATTACATAATGAATTCCAGTTTACTGGTAAGAAAACTGGCCTATGGGCAAACAAGTGACTAGTGCAAGATTACTTACAGAAGAGGCATGGTGCTGAGTATGAATAGCAGTCTGTATGGAAATTGTTGTTTGACTGACACATCGGCTGCACTGAGGAATCTCCTGAGCTTGCACTGTGAGACCAACCTATATCTGTGCACCACAGTCCATGACTAAACGTCTTCTGTGGGTTGACTTAAGTTAAAACACATTAATAAGGACTAGCCCTGGGTACAGGCAAAACAATCCTGTCCAAATAGTAAGCCGCTGGGGTCAACAAAACAGGCAGCACTTAAGTGCTTCTTTGGCCTTATTCGTACATTAGAAAGTCAGTCTGTCAGCTTCTGCTGAGTGACAGAGTAGAGTATGTGGGAGAATGACTTTAGTCATGGATCAAGGAAGAGGTATTTTTTCTCAGAAATATCTGTGGCTATTGCCAGTGTGGCCATTTTTGTCCTCTGCCCTCCACCCCCCTTGCAGCAGAAGCTGCCAGGTTGGCTCTGACATAGCCCCAGTTCTGCCTTGACCCCAGGCTTTTCTCACCGGGCAGCAAAATTCTGTTCTGCCTGTTTGGTGAGTAGCCATTAGCTGATCTACACTCACCTTTTTTGGTTACTCTACCGGGATAAAAAAGCCAGCTCGACTACTTAGCCAGTAACTATAAAAATATATTTCTTGTTCTTTAGAAGTTACCCACAGAGGCAGGAAATGACAAAATGAGTATACAGTAAAGGAAATGGCTCTAGGTGATGAATGCTGAGAAGCTACATCTGAGCTCAACATGAAAAAGGATGGGGAAAACAAAGCAGTAAAAATTGAGTGCGTGTCTGTTGGGTGCATGCATACATGCACATTGATTACAAGGAAGACAGTTAACAGACATTAAAGCTTGCTGCAGCCTTTTGAGGAATAAGTAAGAAACCCGTGACATGGATCCTTCCCAGCTTTCTAACCAACCCCAGAGCACTGCACCAAGTCTCATACACCAGACCGTCAAAAGAGTTCATAGAAGGAAGTACAGTCTGCAGAGAATAACTAAGCATACACGCCCTAAGCGGTAGGCAGTGAAGGAGCACAGGTATCTACAGGGATTTTAATGCCAAGAGGAAATTAAAATGGAGAACTAAAAATAATAATATTAAAGTGGTTCAAGCTAAATATCAGAGAAACTTTTGTGACTATCCTCGGGACAGTGTCTCTAGTGAAATAATGGAAATCTCCAAAAATAATTTTAATACTTAATTTGAGCACCAATAACTGTAAAGTTTGTAAGCAACAAAAATTCTCTGGTATTAATATAAAAGACTAGGAGATATTTTTCTTCTTTGACAGTTGAGATCACACTTACACTGCTCTTGCATATAGAAGTCCAAAACACACAAAAAATGAACTTTTGTAATTTAAGCACTAGGTGGCTCTATTGGCTTTTTAATATGGTATTTTCCAATCTTGTCCAAGTCTTGAAAAGTAGGTGCAATTCAGAAAGATGTGCTCCATTTACATTCATTATGGACTATGTAACTTTTTGCAGAAGAGCCTCTAAGAAATAAAAAAAGAAGGAAGGAAAGGAAGGAAAGGAAGGAAAGGAAGGAAAGGAAGGGAGGGAGGGTGGAAGGAAGGGAGGAAGGGTGGAAGGGTGGAAGGGTGGAAGGAAGGAAGGAAGGAAGGAAGGAAGGAAGGAAGGAAGGAAGGA